>PVKH010006621.1:0-20906 GCA_004027955.1 Chaetophractus vellerosus | reverse complement strand
TTTCTCCTGTGCCAAATTCTATTCAATTCCAATCAAGACCATTCCAGTCTAGTGTAATCAGTTTAAGAAAATTTGATTTCACCTTTGTTACTATCTTTCCTTATACCTTTTCTGACTTGTTACACCTTGATTTTATTTTCCTTGGTTCTCTGACTCCCTTTTATCTTTACATAACTCCTATAATTCTCTCCTCAGGTACTCCTGGATTCTATCACATACTATTGTAGCCCAAATTGGTATTTCCATATATCAGATACCATTCTGCTATTTTTACTTTGGTACCACACAGAGAGTATATAGACCCCCATGGAATTAACTGGCCTCATTCACTGCTCAGACTCTTCCCCAGCAGCTGGTGATTGAGTAACTGCCTGGCCAAGATTCCTAGCCAGTCAACTCTGTACTAAGATGGCAGACTAACCTTATTACATCATCCATCTTTCTAAAATTCGTCAGTATCTTTCCATGATATATTCTACATGGTTAAGTCAAAGTTCATCAGCCTACAATTCAATTTTCTTCAAGTCCATATTTTCAATCTTCTCACATCTCTTTTCAACATGAATCCACTTCTTCATCAAATTTATCTATTCAGATATGCCATGTGCATTTCTACTGCCACACTTTTGCTTACACTATTCTTACCAGTTTTAAGCCAATCACAGAACTCTATCCTACCTACATCTAACCCATCCAATGCAAAAAAGAGATATTTGATAAAATTCAACATCTGTTACTGTTTAGAACCCTTGGTTATCTAGAACTAGGTAAATACTTCTATAACTTGATGAAAGGTTTTCACCCTAAACCAAGAGTCAACATCATATTTAATGGTGAAGTTCTAAAGTATTTCTATTAAAATTCAGAAGAAGATGAAGATGCATGTTATTACAAAAATCTTTTAATATTGTGCAGGAATTTAAGTGACATTTATTTTGGAAAGGAGGATCAAAAGATAGCTTAGTTTGCAGATAATATGATTGTTGCCTGCTCAGATGATTCATTCATGGTAAAGTAGTAGAAGTAAGAGATTTCACCAAGATTGCAGATTATAAAATAAATATTCCCAAATAAATAGCTTTCCTATATATCAATAATGATCAGTTAGGAAAAAAATATAATAAAAAACGATACCATTCACAGTAACACAAAGAATAAACAAAGAAATGTGTAGGATTTATATGAGTCTGCATAGTTTTAATAAGGACTCTATGTCGTACCATCCAATATTCTTCTCAAATCTGCCACACCAAAAAGCTTTCCAAAACCAAGATCAAATTATTCTCTCTCGTCTGAAGTCCTGTCATTTTTATTGTGTATAATAGTCAACTGATTCCTAATTACACAGATCTTTCCATTTAGACTGCAATATCTTCAAGAATAAATACTATATTATGTTTATAGTAGTTATGATATAACTTTATCACCTTTTTATCTTTAGCTTTTTCTTTCTCATCTATAAAATAGGAATTATAAGATTATCTACATCAGCAGATTACTAGGTAGATTAAATGAATAATTTATGATTAACAATAATAATTTAACTTATATTAAATACTATTTAATATTATTAAGAATAATATATTAACTAGCAATTCAAATTATTATAATATTATTATTAATTTAAGTTTATAAATGCCTAGTATATAATTTGGCACAGAATAAGCCCTCAATAAATGGTAGCCATTAATTGATGCTCTTGGCACAAGGTGACACATAGTTGGCAAAAGTATTGACAGTGATAAAAAATGAATGATCTCCTTAATTCTAGGGATGACAACATGGGAAGAAATATAGACAAAACATTGCAACTGCAGCTCAGAACTAAAAGGAATCAGAAACCAGAAGTAAAACATGGTTAGGATCTGGGAATCAGGTGAATATGTAAGAAAAATTTGCAACTGCTTTAGATACAGGAGGTGGGAAAGAATGGATACTCCAGAGACCAGAGACTATGTGTACTCATGGAAACCCTGTTTCCTTCCCCTCCACCAACTGTTTTTAAAAGAACATCTTACTTATGCCAGTAAGAAGCTGAATGTATCCAGAGTCATGATGGATTGGGTTTGCTGACCTCAGGCTCCCTCTTGGGAGAGAGGAAAGGGGATCATGGTCTGAGCACTAATTCTACAGAAAGATTAATGATAGCAGCTCTCTAATTGATGGGAAGCTAAGTGTGGCAGGAACCAAACTGTATACAAGTAAAACATCAGACCTATACTAAAGTAGATGTCTGAATATATTTTGAATAAATGCCATGCACTTTCACAATAATCAGATCACCTACAGTGATCTTAATTTAAGGTATTATGAAACACTTTCTTCTTATCAACTGGTTGAAAGCCAAGTTACAATTAGAGTGTATTTATTCCACATGAGCTACCCAATGCCAAAGGATATTCTGAATCAAGCTTATGTTAGCCCATTGGACTTCAAGAGAAATTAATTTTTAAAATTATTACTTACCCATTTTGCTTCAAAAAGCATTTACGAGAGTGGGAACTCATATTTTAATTCTAAACTTAATAAATGTTACCAAACACCACTGCAAGAATAGGTAAAAGTCCTCATATAATTTATATTATGTAACAATTTATGTTTGAACATTTTATAAGTATGTTACAATCATTAGTAATTTTCCAGCACATTTGTACTACAATTTTAGGAAAGGTTTTTTTTGTTTTTTTTTTTAATGTTAGCCCAGTTTCTACAGTGGTGACCATCTAGACACGATCAAGTTAGAAGGAATCAAGGCAACCTTTACAATGTTTAGTATTTCATCTTTCCAATCCATTTTCTCCTTCTGTGTATTGCGTACAGAAAAGGCTTCTTCTGTTGGACTACTTTAATATCACATTACAAAAGAGTTCAATGTGAACCAAAGAAGGCCACACCCCTATCAGACAGTTATATTCATCTGAGAATTTTGCCAAATGACTACATTAAAAATGCAAACAACTTTCAACATAGGTTTAAGTCTTTTTCACAGATAATCATAAGCATAGTTATTGTTCAAAAAGTGCTAGAATAATGTGATGGATCACAAAGAACTGTTGAGATGGGCTATAATGAGGGTGTGTTTGGAATGGAAAATAGAGGATATACCAACTGGCCAAAAGGTTTAGCTAGGATTCTCAGTGTTGTGTTAATTTTTATGCGAAGGGATCTAGAAACAAACAATATGGGAAATTAGACAAAAATATTTTAAAAGTCAAGAAAAAATATATAAATAATAGTTCACAACAACAATAAAGTCATGCTATGGTGGGACTGGGAAAGGACAGGGAACTTTTATGCTGAAGACTTGGGTTAAAATTCCAGGCCTGCCTCTTACTAGCTGTGTTACTTGGGTGAGTTATTTAACTGCTAAAACTTCATTTTCCTCATCTATAAATTATCTGACAGTAATCCTACCTCGTGGGTTGCTTTGAGGATTAAATGAGATAATTTGTGTAGAAAGTCCTTAATAAATTTTACTAATTAACACAATGAAAATAATATAAACACTGTATACCATGTTTCAATGACATGAGACAGCTTAAGTTTATCAAGTGAATTGACTAAGCTGTGATTTTGTGAAAGCAGGGCTCAGTCTGACTTTTTAGCTCAGGATCTTTGGAGGCTGGCACAGTTCCTGGTGCTGTATAGTTATTTACTGAGTGGAAAACTGAATCAATTCCTGAAGGATTGAATGAACAAACTGCTAGTCAATAACTGGAAATAGGTGTTCAAGAGACAGACTTTCTAGAAGGAAAGTTGAGAAGGAAACTGGGTTACAGGATGGAGCTAAATTCTCATTCACACTTCTACAGTCCTTCTTTTTTGCCCTGTGTGTCTTTTTACCAAGAAAATATAAATGTAAGGAATGCAGAGTGCTAACATCTGTAGAGTATAAAGCCAAAGCATTGCCACTCTGCTGATGAATGCTGATAATGAAGAGTAAGCAAAATGACAAGGATCATGGCCTGGTGTATTTCCACCTGGAGAAAACTCTCCAAGTCATCTTCTGTGTTTCCTAGTAACCTCATTGCCCTCAATGATCATCACGTAAATCAGTAAGACACTTATTGGGGGAGGTAGAAAAGTGTAGTGATAAATTACATACCCGATGAAGAACTAATCACACATCTTTGAAGATTGACGATATTTCCCTAAAGGAGAGGGAAGGTCAACAAGAATCGACAAGACAAAAGAAATGTGGCTAGTGGTATTATTCAGATCACAATTGTATCTCCCTTCTCCCCTTCTGGATAACAGACAATCTTAGAAATCACTCAGAATTTTTGCTGTGTACTGGACCCCATAGGAAAGTGAAAGGAACTAGAAAAAAAAAAGTGAGGCTTCAAGTTACTTCTTATCTAAAGGAAGGCAAATGTGAATGAATATATGAACCCCTTACAAAAATTAAAGACAGTGTGATATAAATGTTAAGAATACAAACATCAGAATCAGATCTATCAGGGTTTGAATCCTGGCTTCACCACTTATGAACAAAATGGCCATATTAAAGTTACTCAAAATTTCTTCACTTAGGTTCCTACATAGGATGATGATATCTCATAGGATGACATGAGAGCTCAATGAAAGAACACATGCCAAACACTTGATAAAAGCAATCAATAATGAAGGCTATTATTTTTAGCTGAGGGAAATCATGTTAGTCTTGGAAATATAAGCGCTATTTCTCCTGTTTCAAAAGCATTTAATGATAATTCTGTCTGTCCTTAACTTTTCAAGTGCCTGAACATTGAGACTTGAATTGTTGCTAATTGGGAGAATAGATGAACCAGAAAGAAAGGAGACACAGAGAGTTCATTGTCATGTTAGGATGAACTATTTTTCATCTTCTGATTAAGCCTTGGCTGAGAGTGGCAGAGTGGCTTGGTGTTTACTTTTAGTGTGGACTTGCGGAGTCTAACAACCAGGCTTCTAGAGCCACCCTGCCACTTACTAGCTTTGTTACCCTGGGCAGGTTCTTTACCTCCCTGTGCCTTAGTTTCTACCCCTATAAAAGGAGAATGGCAATAATCCTAGTATAGAGAGTCATTGGGTGTTTAAGTGAATGCTTAGCACAGTGCCTGGTAGATCTATGCACTCAATAAAATTAAAATAATAAGGATAATGTTAAGTAGGTCACCTTGCAATTCCAATCTAAAAGTCTAATGTTATTGAAGAACTCCTTATAAGGAGTTAATACAATGAATTCAAACTTAAATGAAGTATGATTGGTACTGCATATTTCATAACTAGGGTAAAAATTGATAGTAATTTGGGTGAAGGTTTACTAACTTGTGATAGAAAATAAACTCCTTTTGACTGTCTGATTCCTCCAAATTTCTCCATTATTTTCCCCAACCCCGCACCAGCTTTTGGCTCATTCCTTTCCTCCTGATTTTTATGATGTGATATCTAATAATTTACACTTAAAGTTCCAGCACATGAAATAGCTTACATCTCCAAATAACATCCAGTTTAAATCTGGAATTAAATATGAAACCCCTGGGAAATTGGGAATATCTAGTGACATTACAGTCAAACAACAAGAATACTTTGGCAGCACAAACCATTCAAAAGAAGTTACTACTCACTGAGCACCTCCTACATATCAGGTACCACGCTAGGCTTTTAATGTATTTGATTGAATTCTTATAACAACTCTGAAAGCTGAATACTATTATGTTCATATTTGGATAACAGATACCTTGAGACATGAGACAGTTTGCTTCTGATCAAAGAGTTAATAAATGGCAGAGCCAGGGTTAGGCTGTAAGTCTGTCTGACTTCAAAGCCTGTGCTTTCTACTTTAAGCCTCACTGCCTATCCCCTGGAAGCTGGGCATGCACCCAAGCAGAGGCCTCTGAGAGGCTCTCTGCCTCTGACAAGATTGGCTATGACAATAAGAGGCCTGGTCTGCAGGTGGAGTGCAGAGAAAACTAGCTTCAGCAAGCCAGAAAGTAAAAGGCAGAGGGTCAGTTAGAGCCTGACACAGAGAGGTTTACAATGAACCTATTTGGTCTAGCAGCTTTGCAATGTTTTTTTTTTTTTATTGCTTATGGTGTTTTGTTTTGCTTCTAATCATGGCACTCTTTCTTCAGATGGACACTTATGTGGTCTCCATTTAGAAATAAGTATATAAATAAAAGCTCAGATGTTCTGAAGTGGAGTCAAGGTATAGAGAACCAGAGCTGCAGGCCCTCCCCTGGCTTCTGGTAGGTAGCTCCAGAGGGAGGCACAGGGCTCTCAGGAGCAGTTTGAAAGTCACTGCATTACTTATGTATTAACAAAGTGCTAAGAATATCAAAACAAAGACCTGAACTTTGCAGAGCCATTTCATACAAGACCCTCTTTCTGGCAGTGTTTCCACCGAGTACACAAGGATCAAATAGACTGCTTGTACCAAAGCAGATTCCTGTTCCCTAGTCCAGTTCTGCTTTTCAGGGGGATTTTCAGCTAAAGATCTGGGAGACTTCCTTTTCCTTGCCATGCCCCAAATAACTCACAGGCTCATTTTATAAAACTGTAAATTGAAAGGTTCAAAACTCAAGGAATTATATCACTCAGAAATCAGAAGATTTCTCTTTTTTCCTCCAATAAAACCCACAACTTTTTATCAATCTGGTCTTTTCTCTCCCTGCTGAAGTGGCCTACTTCCTGCTTTTCCCCCAAGATGACTGACAACGATAACATCCAACGACAACTTTTCTTTGATTATGTGAGTGACAGGTTTCCTCTAGTATCTAATAAAAATGTTAAAACATACAGGCATGCAAAAGTTGTCACAATATAGAGTATGAGAGATTTTGAAAAATCCAACAGGCATTTGCTTCCTCCCCTAATTATAACTTTCATGGAATATTTCATAGAAATAAAAAGTCTCAAGCTTTGCATTTTCAGCCTCTCTTAGTCTGAAAGAGTTTATTAGAATTCCTGTGTGTGGAATCCAAGAATCTGCATTTTTATTAGCTCCCCACGTGATTTTGAGGCACACTGGAATTGAGAACTAGTAGTGTAAGACATTGCTACTCAAAGTGTGGTCTACAGAGAGGTGGTGTGGGCATCTCCTGGGAGCTTGTTGGAAATGTAGACTCTTGGGCCCCACCCCCCAGACCTACTCAAACAGAATCTGCCTTTTGAAAAGATCCCTAATGTGATTTATCGGCATAGTAGTAAATTTCAAGAAGTCCAGGTCTAGAAGAGACAAGGCAAACCTTCAACCTGTAGTTGGAAATGAGGGGGAAACAGCAAGCCTGGTACGATCAGTCTCAGGTATAGGAATGCAGGGGAAGCTGCCTCTCCACAGGGAAATAGCTCCTTTCATTGCTTACCTGGTCTCTCATCCTGTCATGACCTGGCAAGGGGATGGAGGCAGAATAATTCTCCCTGTGGCCATTTAAGCAAGCACTATTGATTAAAAGTCATTTGTTAATTGTCTGCTGTGGAATTCCAGGCAACAAAAAGCAGACATTGTTCTGGTCTACAGGCCTCCCCCTAACCCCCTCTCCCCTTTCTTGGACTCCATTTGAATGTAGATAATGTATCTACCATCACCATTCTGGTGAAGCATTTCCTAATTCGTTAGAGCGTGGCTGTGCCACATTTCATAATGTCATTGAGGGCGCGCCACTGGTTTATCTGCTACAGTAACATTTTCTTCAGCTCACACAGGGATTCTCTTGACAGCAGGATTGCCCTCTTGGCTGCTCACACCCATGATCACTGGCGACAGACTCTTGATCTCTGCATCCCAACGTTTGCGCTGCTATGGGGTTAAAATGGAAGGCAGTTCACCCCAGATCCTCTCTGGGTTTTTGACTCTCCTGACTAGAAAAGGTTCCAGTTCCTCACCACATTTGCACCACTGTGGTGTTGTTAGCCGGTCTTCACTGCTCTGCACCCTTCGGGACTTGCTCTTTCTATTTAGGATTCAGTCAGGTAGAAAAACATCTGTCACCCTCCCGCTACAGGTGTCCCTTCACGGCGGGGTGGGGGAAGGCATCTTCATGCAGCATTTACCTCATTTTCACGGCCATCTTGTGGAACTGCAGCATCACCAGCAGGAGCTCCTCAGGAGAGCTTTCCATCCTGACAGTGCTGAAACCACCAAGCTTTACCAGATGTAAAATGCAACTTCTTTCGCTGAGGCAATGAAAGTTAGAGTCTCTGTAACTGGTGGTGCTGATGCTGCTGCTGTTTTAGAGAGAATTCGGAGAGTGCTAAGTGAACCCTGCACCTTTGCCCACACTTTCCCACACCTCCTATTAGTGCCACAGCACAGTTGGGGAAAATTCATGTGTGGATAGGGATGACGATTTGTCCCACTCTCTTTTCTCAGTCATTTTCCAAGACAAAGTTTCCAAAAGTTTAGATAATCCATTTACAGACAAACAGGGAACTGTCTGATTGTCCTCTGGGAGAAGGCTACATTGATTTGTTTTTTGAAACAGATTCAAACCATTTTCTGTAGATATTTGATTTTGAACCTCATAAAAGTCACCTAAACCCTATGATGCCCTATCTGTAAATACAAACATCCCTGTCTGAAGGCTGGAGGCTGTATTAGGTATTAGGTGCTCTTCTGAAGTCTTTTCTAGAACCAAGACCAAGAACCTGTGAACTTCTCTCCTTTTGCCTGATCCCACACTCTTTTCAGCTAAACCTTTCAGGAAGCCTCCCTCCTTCTCAGAGGAAAATGTGGAATATAGCTTCTGCTGCAGTTTCACAGTGAAGTACTCCTGTTTGGTTTAGAAGACTAAATACTTGGGGTCTTATGGGCAAGATGTTTACTTTTTCTTGCTGACAGAAGTTTTTGTTTCTCACTGCATGCGTGTTCTGCTTCCTGTCCTCCCAATTTTTTTTTTTACAACCATGACTCTTCTAATCCATCTCCTGAAAGTTGGCTTTTCCCCCTTTCTTGTTCTTTTATTCATTTATGCATTCTTTTAAAAAATATTTAATTTATATATTTATTTCTCCCCATCCCCTCATTGTTTGCATTTGCTGCATCTGTGTGTTGTGTGCTGGTCTTCTTTCTTTAGGAGGCACCAGGAGTTGCACCTGGGACCTTCCATGTGGGAGGGTAGCACCTAATCGCGTTAGCTACCTGCACTACCTGCTTTGTTGTGTCTTTCATTATGTTTTCCTCCATATGTCATCTTGTCATCTTGTTGCATCATCTTGTTGTGTCAGCTTGCTGAGCCAGCCCATTGCATCAGCTCACTGTTTGGCTTGTCTTCCCTAAGAGGCACCAGGAACTGAACCTGGACCTCCCATGTGGTAGGTGGGAGCTCAATCGCTTGAGCCACAACCACTTCCCTATGCATTCTTTCAACAAGTGTTAATGGAATGGCTTCATGTGCTAGGCACTATGCTAGCTACTATGAATTCAAAGGTGAGCTAGCCTCACAAAGCTAACAGTTGAGAGGTGTAGGTAAGCATTCATCAAAAATCTCACACAACTGCATAGTCATAGACTGGAATAAGGTCCCTGGAGAAAAGGAGCTCTGTTCCAGGGCTCCTGTAACAACAGAAACTGTGCCCATTTGCATGATGTCAAGCTCCACGAGGAAGGCAGAGCTCTTAAGGAATTCATTGGTGCAATCAGGCAGACCGTAGAATACTCCTTGTCAAAATCTTGTCTGAAGGTAGAGCACTCTCCAAACAGAATAATTAATTAGTGCTTGGTGAAGACAGGTGAAGCCATGTGCCTGGAAGCAGCTTGTATCCTCTGTCCCAGTCTCTGTGCTGGCCTGTTCATTAATTGTATTGTCATTGCATTAGGTCTTGCCTGACAGCTATCAAGAGTCAGTAAATACAAGAACAAAGTAACATGACAGATTGCTTGGAAGAACTGAGGAAGAAAGTCCACAATAGAATGATCTTATACAAATATGACTCCTCTACTACTTTTTATTTCAGGTGGTCTGGGCAGGTCTCAAACTCATTTTCAATCAATGGTAGTTCAGGTTTAGGAAAGATAATAAAGAGAGGCTTTTCCAGACTAAATTCCCATTTAGAGCCTAGTAAAGATGCTAAAGGCAAGGAAACTGGTTGGAGAGAAATGATATAAATGACAAGGGCAAAGGACAAGACAACAAGGGCAAAGTGCTGTCTCCCCATTCCCTTTGACCAGGTGGAAACATTTGTTCATCAGATGCCTTTCATTGCTGAAGCCCAACTCAAATTGACTAGTTCAAAATGGTAATTTATTGGCTCATGTATTGAAAAAGTCCAGGTGTGGGTCTGGTTCCAGGCAAAGGCTGACATGATGTTAGCTAGACCTGGTTTCTCATTTTCTTACCCTTTCCTCATCTCTGCCTTCCTCTGTGATGACCTCACTCAGAGGCAGGCTTCATCCACATAGTGGCACCCAGTCAATCCAGACTAAGATCTTCTATCCCTCAACAGTTCCAGTAAAAGTCTTGGAGATGGGTTCTTAGTGGCTCAGTTGGCCATCTGCCCACCTCTAAGCCAGTCATGTTGGACAAGGCTTAAACTGGTATGGCTTGGGTTATGTGGTTTCTTTCCGCTGGAGCCTAAGAATGGTGCCAAACTCACTATACCCTATATGGACTGAGAATGATGTTGAAGAGATTTCCAAAAAGAAAACCAGAGAGTTATTAGCAGAATAAGGAATGGAGGTGGATAAGCAAAAATAACAGATGTGCCCTACTATGTTAGGGCTTACACTAGAATGTGGGGAAAGCAAGACTAGATAGTATTAAACACTTTGGAAAGTAAAGGCAAGATCATTCACACTAGTTGTTTGCCAGACTGGTCCATATTGTATTCGCCCATGAAGAAAAATAATATGGGGCACAAAAATGTGTTTTATGTCAAATTATGTATGACACTCAGAACTAAGTTTCCTTCTGCATATATGAGGTCTTATATGGCACTGGGACTTTAAGAGAAGCTCTAGAAAGCTATATATCAGGGGATTTTCAGGTAAGAATAGAAGAGTTAGTTTTCCATGTGGGTAAAGGAAGAATCAGGCTGCTTATCTGGAAAAACAAATAAAGTTCTCTGGCAAAATTTGTGAATTAGGATAAGATAGTCAAAATTATATCAAACAAGGTCCTGGAAAAATATTTGAGAAGACAAATAATATTATTTTTAAATGGAAGACAAATGTGACTGACCTCATTAGGTTTTCTCAATTCCCATTTCATGATGACTCACTCAGTAAATGCCCAATAAATATTTTTATTTGATTCCTGTGATTTGATACCGTGTGAAAATTAATCTCCATATAATTGCAAGAGAGCTAATTAAGGCAGCAGAGTTATTGCTAAGATGCCTAATCAATAAAACCTGCAGGTGTCGTTTCAACTGGAGTAGGAAATTAATGAAAACACACTTTTTTTCCCTCAGTTTACTGTGCCAACATACCATTTCTCCCAGACTTTGAATGCTTCACCTTTTTTCCATAGAAAGGAAAAGATGAAACTTTAAGTTCTTACCAGGCCTTATCTCGTGTGTCTAAGTAGACCTATACCTAAAACCATCCCAGAAACATGCTTGCAACCAGGATGGAATGACATGAAAAAATTACCTTCAGTCAAGCTTTCTGTCTCCAAAAATTAACTACCTAAACATAAATACAAAATCAACTGACTCAGCCACATTGGATTCTATCACATTTCTTAGCACTTTGGGGATAAATAAATTTTTACTGAATTAAGAGATGAAACAACAGTAGCTAAAAAGGCCAAACTAACTATGCTATGGCTTAGGACTATTCAGTCATTTAAAGATGATCTCCTGAACTGTGTGATGGTAGAAGAGTGGAAATTATTCTTAAATGTAAATTATTCATGAAGTCTTTGAGCCAGTGAGCTATAGATTAAAATTTCATCATCTTTATCATTCTGGGAAAAATCAGTTAACCTCTCTGAGTTTCAATTCTATCATCGATAAATTGGGAATAATAACATATCCCTTTAGAGTTATTATAAGGAGTTGACAAGGTACTAAGTACAAAGTGCTTGGAACAGAGCACAACCTCAAAAATGGTTGCCATAATTGATATTGATATTCTTAAAACTCTTCATAATGTTTAGTATTTATAGGTAAATAATAATGTCTCCAAAAATAGAAGGAATCATCACCCCCAAATGCAGATATTACATTTATAATCCACTAGGTCAAAAATGTTTTGACTATTTCTCCGTATATTAGAAAAAAGGACTTAATTAATTAAAATTCTTAGTTGTCAAGTATAATTAGGTTAGCTTTGATGACTTTAACCATTTTTTTTCATTAAAGAAATTGTGGGTTTACAGAAAAATCATGCATAAAATACCGGATTCCCATATATACCACCCTATTATTAACACATTGCATCGGTATGGTATGTTTGTTACAATCGATATAAGCACATTTTAATAATTGTACTACTAACTATAGCCCATGGTTTAACTTAGGGCTCGCTGTTTGTGTTGTTAATTCATACTGTTGTGCTACCATCACCACCATCCAGTATCTAACCATTTTTTAAAAGAATATATATGACATTCTGATCCATGTGACAAAATGGATGACCTTTGAAGACAGCATGTTGTGTGACATAAGCCAAACACAAAAGGGCAAATATTGTATGACTTCATTTATATAAAACCCCTAGATATTCAAATTCATAGAGACATAAAGTCGATTACAGGTTGCCAAGGGCCAGGGATGGAGGAGGAAAAGGGAGTTATTGCTTATCAGTTTCTGTTTGGGATTGTTTTACTGTGCAAAAAGCTGCTGGGAGCAATATACCAGAAATGAGTTGGTTTTTACAAAGGGAATTTATTAAGCTAGAAGCTTACAGTTCTGAAGCTGTGAAAGTGTCCAAATTAAGGCTTCATTAGGTGATGCTTTTCTCACTGAGGACAGGCTGCTGGTGGTCCTGGATTTCTCTCATGTGGCAGGGCACAATGGTGGCGTCTGCCCATCTCAGTCTCTCCCATCAACTCCCAGTCTCATTGCCTTCGACTCTGGGCTGTTCCTTCTATGGTTTTTCTCTTTCCAGGGGTTGTCAACTTCTGGAGGCTTCTCTCTGTCTCTGTCTCTTTTTTTTCTGTGTCTGTGGTCTTTTATTCCTCCATTGATAAGATTCCAGTAAGATGCTTAAAATCCACCCTGGGACATGCCCTAATGAAGTGATCTAATCAAAAGGAAGTTCCCTTAGCTTAATCTAATCAAAAGGTCCTATCTACAATAGGTTTTACACACACAGGAATGGATTAGCTCTAAGGACAGGATCTTCTGCAGTCTATTCAGCTTCAAACTGTCACAGGGATGATGAAAAAGTTTTTGTAGTGTGTATTAGTCAGCCAAAGGGGTGCTGATGCAAAGCACCAGAACTCTGTTGGCTTTTATAAAGGATATTATTTGGGGCAGAAGCTTATAGTCACAAGGCCCTAAAGAGTCCAACTCAAGGTGCCATAAGAGGTACTTTTTCACCCAAAGTCATTGGTCATGTGTTGAAGCAAGATGGCGGGTGATGTCTGTGAGAGTTCAGCCTTCCTTCTTCTTCTTAAGGCTCTGTGGTCCCAGCTTCTTCTGAGCTCAGCTGTAGGCTGGCAAAAGGCTCGTCTCTCTCCCTAAGGCTCATTTCTTTCTGGGCTCAGTTGCTCTGTTCTCTTCACAAGGTCAGCTGTAGACTACCATGCTTACCTCTCTTCCCAGGCCCTCTGCCACAAATACTGAGCTGTCTCTCTTCCTCTGTGTTCTTCTTCTCTGTGTGCCTACTTCCATGTGAGAGTCTGTTTAATCACCCCAAGGGCACTGGGACTCAATGCTGAATCCCACTCTAATGATGTGGTTGAATAGAAGCCCTAATCTTAACATAATTTAATCAGATGTTTCAGCTGAATCTAATACAATCAAAGGGTATCATGCCCAGAGGAACAGACCAGTTTACAAACATAATCAATATCTCTTTTTGGAATTCATAAGTAATATCAAACTGCCACACAATAGATAATGGTGGTGGTAGCATGACACTGTGAATGTGATTAATCTCACTGGATTATATGCTTGGGAGTGGTTAAGTTGGGAAACTTTATGTTGAATATGTGTTACCACAATTAAAATAGAAGAGAGAGAGAGAGAGACTAAAGGGACAATGACAATTAAATGCAATATATGGTACTGGACTGGATATGATAATGGAGGAGAAAGTGCCCAAAGGCCATTATAAATTATTGGGACAATGGCAAAAATTGGAATGATATGCTTTATATCATTGTTAAATTTCTTGAATTTGATAATTGTACTTAATGCAGTTACATGAGTGAATATCCTTGATCTTAAAAATTATACATTGGAATTTTAAGTGATACATGAGCATAATGTTTGCAATCTAGTCAACTCTTTAGAAATTAGATAGGTGAGGGGCTGGCTGTAGCCCAGTTGGTAGGGTGCCGGTTTACCACATAGGAGGACCCGGGTTCAGTTCCTGGGGCCTCCTCAAGCGGGCAGACTGCCTTGAGAAGGCAAGCTGCCGCGGGCAGGGCAAAGCCACCGCAGGCAGGGCAAAGCCACCGTGGACAGGGCAAGCCCCTACGAGCAGGGCAAGCCCCCGTGAGCAGGCAGGTCACCGCGCAGTGAAGTGACTCGGTGGGTTGCCGCACGGGGAGGGGACAAGCAGACACGGAAGAACACAAGAATGAACACAGCAAGAACAAGCAGAAAGGGGGGGGGTATGTAATAAAAAAAATAAATCTTTAAAAAAAGAAGAAATTAGGTAGGTGAAAGATAGATGACAGATAAATGATGGCTGGATGGAGAGAGAGAAAGAGAGTGAGCGAGTGAGTGAGAGAGAGAATGATATAAAAAATGTGGAAAAATGTTAAAAGGTAGTAAATCTGGGTATTCTGGTCTGTAAGTTTAATCTATTATTCCCAATTCTTCAGTGAAAGCACTGTGTACAGGAATCTGGGGAATAAAGAACAGGAGTGTCTCTTACTATTTGGGCCAAAAGGATATAAACATTGACACCCAGGAGTGGCCTGAGACTTGGGTTGGGAAGAGAAGTTCAGAGACAATGGTGACAAACTGTCCACCACTAGCAGAATATAAGCATCATCCCACATGGTACTCCAGGGGGAAATGCAGAACTCCCAAGAGTTATGTGGGATGGGGGAAGTGAATTACTTTAGGTGGTTATTAATGAAAATGGTCATCCTGATGTAATAAAGAGATGTTATTTTTTGTAAATGAAGGTGACATTATTGACTCAAAAAGCTAGGTCTATACCAATTGCTTTTCCTGCCATTTTGATGGGTTTGTATTATATTGCCACCCCCAGCTTGATCAGGAATAGAACCTAGGGATACAGTATGAGTCTTCCATGGTAAGGAAATCCAGAATTGGTGTTCCATTAACACAGACTTCTAATTTAGCTGAGAAAATATCTGTTTATTCTTTTTTTATTATTCTGTTTATTCTTTTTTATAATTATTTCTTTTATTTTTAAAAAAGCTTTAGATTACATAAATGTTCCATAAAAAATATAAGGGATTCCCATATGCCCCACTGCTTCCCCCTCCCACAATTTTCCATATTAAAGATTTATTTTTTATTTATTACATATCCCCCTCTTTCTGCTTGTTCTTGCTGTGTTCATTTTTGCGTTCTTCTGTGTCTGCTTGTCTGCCCCTGCTGCGGCGACCCGCTGAGTCAGCTCACCACACAGCGGCCTCCCTGCTTGCGGCGGCTTGCCCTACTTGCCCCGCGCACAGCGGCTTGCCTTCTCAAGGCGGTCTGCCCGCTCAAGGAGGCCCTGGGAACTGAACCTGGGGCCTCCTATGTAAACTGGTAAACTGGCGACCTACCAATTGGGCTACAGCCGGCTCCCAATTTTCCATATTAACACATCCTTCATTAGTGTGGTACATTTGTTAAAATTGATGAACCCATATTGAAGTTTTGCTACTAACCATGGACTGCAGTTTATATTACAGCTTACACGTTGTCCCACACAATTTTGTAAGTTATGACAAAATATACAATGGTCTGTATCTGTCATTGCAATGTCATGCAGGACAAATCCACTATCATGAAAATGCCACCATATTATACCTATTCATCCCTTTCCCATCCCTCAGAACCTCTGGTGGCCACTGCCTTTACATCAATGATAAGAGTTCTTCTTTTGCTAGAATAATAATAAATCTACAGTGGAATAATAATGTCTACTTTAGTCCATGGTTCATTCCCCAATCTTGAGGATTTGGGGACGGTGATGCCCACTCTGCTTCTAATTGAGAGGGGGCTTAAATCCCCTGGGGCAGATGGATGGAACTATCTTGTTTGCAGTTGCAGACACACTCTGTTCCTTGGGAGGGGTGCTATCCATCATCATTTCCTTGTTAGTTGTCCTGGGTGAGTCCAGTGAACTGGAGAGTAGGTGTTGCAACTCAGCTGAAATTCAGGGCTCAACTGGCAATGGACGGGCCAAAGATTTAAGTCTCTGGGACATATATTTATCAAGTGTAGTGCTAACTATGGGTTCAAATCAAAGGGGCAGAAGAGCTATGTGTAGAGAACCTATAAATGAGTCTAACTCAGTTACTGGGGAGCATAAATTCCAAAGTAAGGCCCACTGACAGGGTGCTGCATTCTTGAGCTGTCTGCCATGCTTATAGTTTCTGGATATCTCTAGAGCCCTCAGGAACCCTGATATTTGAGGCACTGTTTACTGTGGCAGTCAATGAGATCCTGCTGAGATGTGCATAAGCATAACCTCTGGAATCACCTCCTGACTCACTTTGAAATCTCTTAACCATAAAAACTCATTTGTATTTACCATTTCCCCATTTTGGCGAAGCCTCTGAAAATATCATTTCCTACCAAGCAGACTATTTAGTTCAATAAATTCTTCTAGAGTAGTTGTTTCTCCCCCGGTTCCTCACAATCTCAACCACCACGCTCTTGAAAGGTACTTCCAAACTGAAGATATTTGGAGACTTAGCTCCAGCAAAGCCCCCAGGTCTAAATATTTTTTCAGAACCCTCCTCTCCTTTCAGTAGAATTACAGATCAGTTTACCTAGAAATGTGTCTACCATTATTCACATCTTGGAACCTTAAAAAGGGAAAACAGGATTGATATCAAGAATCTCAAGGAGTGATTGTGGTGACATATTCTAAGCTTTATTTATAAAGTTAATTTATAACCAGATCTGTTCATTTTTGTTTCCTAGTAACAGGCAAAAATAAATTCTGGTAGGTATAGGAAATTTCTGACTTTTCAACCCTAATAAATCCTAGGGCCCCATCTGGAAATGTACATCTGGGATCATAGTCAAAGCTGACTTTGGGTGTATTGTGGAATGATGAAAGTACTTCCTGTACATATTTTGTAAGGGCTAGTTTATGGGGTTTTACAGAATGTGCCATGCACAAATGTTCCCAGAAGTCAATTTTAGATGTAAGTTACACAATCCTAGCTACTGCTAAAAATTTCCCCCATTCTCTATCACCCATTGTCATAGTTTGCCATGGGGCTGCTGATGCAAAGTACCAGAAATGTGTTGGCTTTTATAATGGGGATTTATTTGTGGTAAAAGGTTATAGTTTCAAGGCCATGAAATGTCCAAATCAAGGCACTATCAGAGATGCTTTCTCATCAAAGTCAGCTGCCATGTGGTGAAGCAAGACGGTAGGCGATCTCTGCGTAGGTCTCAGCCCTTCCCTCCAGGCTCACCATCTCTCATGGCCCAGCTCCTGAAGCTCAGTTATGAGCAACCAGGAATAGGGCTTGTCTCTTTCCGGCCTTTTTCTATCAGTCTCGGCTGCTCCGCTTTTTCCCCCGCATTCAGCTGTGAGCTATCAGGCATATGGCAGGGCTGGTCTCCTGAGCCTTGAGCTGCTTTGTGGGCCCACCACCGTGGGGGCCTCTATCTGCACTTCTGTGCTCTGTTGGTTCCAGAGTTCGAGACCTCTGTTTTCCTGCGTCCTCTCTCTCACATGGCAGGATCTATATAGTGGCTTTGTTTCCCTCTGAGTCTCCATTTATATCAGATGCAGCAAGAGGACAGTGACTCAACCTGAGTCGCCCCTCACTGATGTAGTCCAATCAAAAGGCCCCACAATCACAGGAAAGGATTAGTTGAGAAGCATAATCTTTCTCTTTGGGGGAGTCGTGAAAGAACTTCAAACTGTCACACCCATGTAGATCTCATCCTCCATGTTTTTTTTCCCTTTCTCTTCATCCTTGATGGTCAACCCCTGAGCTATTGGACTCAGGGTATATAACTTTGAGTTTGGAGCACTCCATGTGTCCAACCACATCCAGGTATCAGAGAAATCTCTCACTCTCTCTCTGTTTTTTCCCTCTGTCTTCTGCTGCACACCTCATTATTTGTTTAAACCCTTTGCTTCTCTGCCCTCCTCCAATCTCTCACCTGCCCTTGCAACTCAGCTTTTCAGCTGCTCAGCCTGCCATCAGGCTGAGGTCCAGGGAGATGGCAAAAGGGCTCACTAAGGTCTAATAGAACTTCCGGGTAAATTACCTAAATCAACACCTGTCTCACTGCCAAGATGTGCCTTCCCTTTGCACTAACCCAAGTTCTTATACTAAATAATGTCTCCTTCCCTGGCTTGAACTGTATTACCAAAAGCCCACTACAGTTAACCTAGCTAAATATATGCCAGGCTCTGGAGGAAGAAAAAAATCCATCCCATCAAACAAAGAAACCATGTTTTAAAGGATTTTTAGGTCACAGATTTATGAAGTCTCATGCACAATTTATAGTATGGTTTCAATGGGGAAAATGCAACCACAATTCAAAACAATTGATTCATACGCAAACTTTTGAAATTTAAGCCTGGGAAGTGCCTGTAGCTCTACGATCTTTGTCATTGCTCTGGAAAACTACACCCTTGACTATATTGTGTGGATGAAAGAGGTAAAACGTATAGGCAGGGGAAGCTGCAGAGTCCTATCAAGGAAAGAAAGGGTGGGATGTAGCAAATAAAAAGAGAAACTTCACAAAAGCAGTAAATGTATTCAGTTTGAGTGATATAGAATGGTGCGAGAGACCCATTCCATAAATCAAATCAGAGCTTGAACTGGTTCTTTCAATACAAATAAATCACGGGTTGATGGGTTAATACTCACTGCTTTAAGATTCTTTTTTCCAAATACTATGTAAACAGCAGGAAAAATGCTGTTCTAATTCAGCTTTAATATTTTTATTTATTTTTGCTCTGATTAGGTAGGTGATGGATGGATGGATGGATGGATGGATGGATGGATGGATGGATGGATGGATAATAGATGGACAGAGAGACAAAATCTTGGTGTCAGTGTACTGTACTATGTCTGGGCTCCCCAAGGCAGATTTTGCTTCAGTTCGGTTCCAATCCTGAGGCTGCTTTGCTGCAACCTCATTCCCAAGTCCCTCCCCATAAAATCCCACAAAAAACCCAAGATCAAAATGTAGATTTTACCAAAGATTTTATAGGAAGTAGGGGGAAGTATTACTGCATACATCCCATAGAAAAACTTTACACCAATTCCCTTTTACCAATTAAATCACATTTTATTCTATCTCAATCTCTTTTAATTCTCTCCCACATCCTCACACAGCATTCTCAGTCCCACATTGTTCCAATTTCCTCCACACCCGAGAACCCCCTCCACCATCATTATCAACCCCACCACTGCATTTTCACCAAAGCTGAGAAATGTAGACTCTTTGACTTCTTCCAAAGTTCCAAAAGTTCTCAGTATTACATTGTTTAGCCAAATAAAGGAATATTCTTGAGTGGAATCTATTTGCATTAGAAGGCATGTGGGTTGTAAATGACAATTATTGTTAAAATTCGATGGAAGAATGAACCTTAGAAAGTAAGGTGACCCTGATAGCAATTCATCTGGGCAGGCAGGTTATTTTTGGACAGACGCAATTTAAGATAGAAGAGCCCTGCTGCTGGGGCACTAAAGGTCTCAGAAAGGGGCTTCCCAGCCCTGTCTTCCAAATGCACCTGGAACAAATAATTGCCAGAAGTCTTTTGGAGCCTTAGGGAGTAGTCCAAATTCTAAGACAAATATTAATATTTTATTTATTTATTTATTTAATTTTATCCCCTGCCCCTATCTGTCTGCTCATTGTATGCTGTTCTATTTGCTCATTGTCTCTGAGTCTTCTTTAGGAGGCACCGGGAACCGAACCTGGGACTTCCCATGTGGGAGGCAGGCACCCAACTCCTTGAGCCACAGCTCCTCCTGACAAATATTAATATTTTAAAGCATATACATATAAGGGTTATCAAGCTTTATTGTGAGTTATTAAAATAAAATAACCTCATTGAGGTATAACCTTTTATTTTGTCCTTCTGGCTACATTAAATATGTAAAACTGTTCTCAGTATTAAACAACTTCAAAGTTTGCACAAATATTATGGATGAATGATAACCATCACAACATTGTTCTATGTGAAAATAAATCACCTAATTATTCCAGTAGTTCTCCAGGTTATCAGGACCAGCCAACCCACACATGTGTCTGGACATGTTTTCTCCTTTCCCATGATATTCTCACCTTAAAATTAGAAAAATAAAGAGTTTATATGACCACCTGGATCCAACTTTGCTACTAATTTTGGTTTACAATAAGGGAGGCTCTGTATTTTGAAGGTGCCTATATGTATGAATGGGGTTGTAGCTGAGATAAATAGGATAAATAGGTAGATAGATTGATCAATAAATAGATGTATAGATGGTAGATAGATATAGATCATAGAAACATAGATATAGATAGATTGTGCCAGAAATTCAATAGCAGCTTTTATTTGTAGGCTTCTTTCTCCTGTTAGGTTTCAGAATGGAGATTTAGCACTCTTTGGCCTAGGGGAAGAAGGACAAGGCAGCACTTTAGCCCTGACTGGGCGGCTCCAGTGTCTTTGGGCAAGG
>PVKH010006620.1:0-20903 GCA_004027955.1 Chaetophractus vellerosus | reverse complement strand
GCAGAAAAGGAGGGATATGTAACAAAAAAATAATTAATTAATTAAAAAAAAAACAAACCTCCATGTGGGGTCTCCAATGTCACGAAGCAAAGGTGCAAGTCAAAACTTGCCACCTAGAAACCAGCTCACTCACTACCAAGCCTGAAGTCAGGGAAGATAGTCTTCCCATTTAGGAGTTTTCCCTTAGCTCTCCACTACAAATTCCACAAAAGAGACATCAGGAAAAGCTGGCCCCAGCACAAGAAGCAGAGATGAAAACCAGACCTTTATTTTTTTAAGGGTCATGTCCATAAGTTGCCTTCTATTTTTATATCAGAAATTTCTATTGTTTCCATGGAAATGATGAATGTGGCTGAGGATCCCTGCAGGCTCTGGCTTAGTGATTCCACAAATTTCCACAGGCTTAGAAGTGTTAGAGCTGGGGTCAAAGTCCTCTCTCCTTCACTCCTCCTATCTCCTTGACACATGCACATTTCAGGCATTCAACACCCCTCTGAGTTTTGAAGGTGTTAGGAAAATCCTTCCTGGATAAACATGTCCTGTAATGAAGAACTAAATAAAACATTTTGGCAAGGACATTTCTAAAGATCTTTCCACTCTGAAATATTTTTTGTTTTCAGCAACCCTACCGAGGCTGAACCAGGATGCCTATAAAAAGCCTTCTGTGTTCCCCTAAGCATTCTTAATGCAGCCTCAAGAAGGATGGAAATAAGATGGGGGCCAGAGACCTGGAGCCGGTGCCAGATGCTGAGGATGCCAGCTTGGCTTTCTGCAGGGGTGGCAGCACTGAGCACCTCCAGCTCCTCCAATTGGCATAGTCTCTGCCCTCACTCCTTAAGGGAATTGGCTTGTGCTCCTGGCTTGTCTTACTAGTAGTCTGCTCTAGTTATCGAACAAGAAGATGGGATTGCTTCCATGCCCAGTTTCCCAGATGCTCACAAGCATGGAGCCAAGGGTCAGCTAAAACAGAAGGGAGGGACTGGGCTGAGAAGCCCTTTTGATAAGACTCACCCACACCTGAGCTGTTGTTTCTGCTGCAAGACACACCTGTCAGGTAAAAGACATTGAACCTTTCAGAAAACATCATGGGCCTCCTGTTTAGAACCGATCCTGGGAAACAAGGACTTTTCACAGATAGCACCAAGCACAAAGGTGGGGGAAAAAGCCACAGGGCTCATAGCACTCTGCTATAGCTCCCTCTGTTGCAGTCAGGGCAGTCAGAAGATAAGAAGGCTTTGCTGGCTCCAGATGTCCCATCTTTCACCTCCTCTCCTCCACAAGACATATTTTCCCCAAACTTCAATGACCGGTTTCACAACCTGAAACTCCAGGGGTGCTGACCCCCTGTTAAAACTTTCCAACCCAAAATAAATACCGGCAAAATGCTTTCTCTCAGTTGAGTGGTGTCCAGCCTGTGCTTCCAGGTTCTTCAAACCAAAAGGACTTGCAGGGTGGGGAAGAATACCACCACTGGGAACAGAAGTACAGATAAGCCTCTGACAACCACCTCATTCACTCCAGTGTCCAGAGGCCACTGGACCATCTGAGACCCTTCCAGAAACAACTTTCTTCCAACTTAGCCAAAGGAATCAGGACTAATATGCAGAAAAGACTAGAAATAGGGACCCCAGTGGATGGCTAGGTACACAGTTTAGGGAGAGTGATGAATATTATTGAAATGAGAGGGAGAAAATATTAATCTGGAGTGGGAGAGAGAAAAAAAAAACAAAAAAAATTGATTGGAGGTGGAGGGAAGCAGAGAACAAAAGATGGCTAAGGAGAGGACTGTTTCCTTGGCAGAAGGTGTTTGTTTCAGGGGCTAGAGTGAGAATATATAGAGACCATTGAATGAGGATATTGAATTTTTTACCGGTTACTCTTTTGGAAGGTGAGAAAAGGAATTGCATCCATAATTGCATCATCCTATTTATAAAAATATGGTTGCAGAAACAAATATGGTCCTTGGGTTGGGAATTTTATTTTTTATAAAGCAACTCCAGGCTTGTACAGGTAAGGAGAAGCCACTAAGTATTATATATTAGTACTGACCTGCATCTTCTCTTCTGTGCTGTCTTTATGAACAAAATCTGGGAATCAGGAATACGGGAAGGGAAGGGAACTTTCACTTATTGAACATCTGCTCTAAGCACTGCGTTGGACACTTTGGACTCCAGACACATTTAAGCATCTGACCACCCCACATCCCCATTTAGATGTTGAAAGGCATCTCAAACTCATCCAAAACTGACTTTCTGCTCTTTCCCAAAAAACCCTGTTCCACCTAGAGTCTTACCCATTACAGTTAATGGTGGCTTCACCCTTCTATTTGCTCAAGGCAAAGTTGTTGGATCATATTGACTCCTGTAATTCTCTCATACCCCATAGCTGATCTGTCAACAAATTCTTATGGCTCTACGTTCTAAATGTAATCCAGAATCTCTCCATTTCACACCACCTTCACTGCCACCACCTTGACAAGCCACCATGCATCTCCCTCAGATGACAGCAATGGCTTACTCACTTCTACTCTTGCCCCTGTACGATCTACACCACCACCACCCCAACCCACTCCCACAGCAGCCAAAGTGCCCTTTTTAACATGTGAGTCAGATCATGTCACTCAACTGCTCAAAACCAGCTAACCTGGGGGCCGGCTGTAGCTCAATTGGTAGGGCGCCGGTTTACCACATGGGAGGGCCCGGGTTCAGTTCCCAGGGTCTCCTTGAGCGGGCAGACCGCCTTAAGAAGGCAAGCCACCATGGCAGGGCAAAGCTGCCACGGGCAGGGCAAGCCCCCGCGAGCAGGACGAGCTGCCCCCGAGCAGGCAAGGCCGCCGCGCAGTGAGCTGACTTGGTGGGCCCCCGCAACGGGGGGGAGACAAGCAGACACAGAAGAACGCAAAAATCAACACAGCAAGAACAAGCAGAAAGGGGGGGGGGATATATAATAATAATTTTTAAAAGCCCAGCCAACAGCTGCCCATTCTACACAGAGTAAAACTCAAGTCCTTACAATGCTGCAAGGTCCCACCTATCTTGATCCGCTTCTCTGCTTTTCCTTGAACATCGCGTGTTCCCACTTCAAATCCTTCGCACTGGCTATTTCCTTTGCCTGGAATCCTGATCCCCTAGACCTCACTCCCTCAAGTCTTTTCTCAATTGCTACCTCTGTGAAGCTTTCCCAACTACTCTAATTGAAGTGGCAGAACTCTTCCCAAGCACATTGCCTTCCCCCTTTCCTGCTTTATTTGTTTTCCAAAGCCCTTATACTCCATCTGTTCCTTATTTTCTTTGTCTCTCTTACTTTATCAGTCTGCCAAAGGGGTGCTAATGCAAAGGACCAGAAATTTGTTGGCTTTTATGAACGGTATTTATTTGGGGTAAAAGCTTACAGTTATAAAGCCCTAAAGAGTCTAACTCATGGTTGCTTTCTCACCAAAGTCAGTTGCCACATGTTGAAGCAAGATGGTTGCTGAGCTCTGTAAGGGTTCAGCCTTCCGCTCTGGGCTTCCTTTCTCTCAGCTGCAGGCTGGCATAGGGCTTGTCTCTCAGGGCTTCCTCTCTCTCCTGGCATAGGGCTCATTTTTCCAGGCCTTCTATATATCAGTCTTGGTTCCCTTCTCAAATTCAGCTGCAAACTATCAGGTGAATGGCTCATCTCTTTCCAGGACCCCAGGATAAAAAATAACAGAGCTCTCTTTCTTCTGGCATATCTTCTTGATTGAGTGTCCATTTATATTGGCCTACCAAGGGGGCAGGGACTCAACCTGAGTCACGCCTTACTGACATAGTAGAATCAAAGCCCTAAACTTAACAGGTAATTTAATCAAGAGCCTCTCAACTGAATCCCATATAATCAAAGGATACCACACCCAGAAGAACAGATTACTTTGCAAACATAATCCTTCTCTTTTTGGGATTCATAAATCTCAAACTGTCACACTTACCTAGAATGTAGGTTTTTGAAAGTAGGCTATTTGCTCCCTGCTCTATTTCCACTGCCTAGAATAGTGATTGGCATGCAATAATCTTATGCAATCATTGCAACAATGTTGCCTTTTTCTGCCACAGTTAGCTAGAGAGACAGCCATCATTTTGCTTCTTCAAGCCCTCGTCTTGCCCTCCTTAAAAGGTCCCTTCCTACTCTGTGAGTTGGTAATTCTCCCTAAGTCTATTTCTCATCCAGAACTCCATTCCAGATAAAAAACTGTATACATAATTTCATGAGCTACCTAACCCCTGTTGAGCCAGGGCATCAGCTCATGCAGCCCAAGGACAATTCCTGATTTTCAAGTATTTTGGGGGATATGAAAGAAAGGGATAAAGAAACCAAAGTAGTCAGTGTCAAGGATTCCACAAGGATAAGAAATTTCAATTTGGATCATGAGCTTGAATTCCTCCAGAAAGCCCTAAACTCTTGCCATTAGAAGTGCACATACACACTTGCACACACATACCCTGCCTTGGAGACCTGACATGACCAAATTCCAGATAAACAAAAAGCTATCTCATCCTGCCTGGGGGAGATTTCTTGAGGAAAATGGCATTTAGAATAGTTATTGGGAAAAGAAGGGTAACTCCTGAGCTTGAATGGCAGAAGAGTCTAACAATAACTTGCTATCTTCAAAGATGTCTAGCTTGGCATATATTTCTCATAAAAAAACAAACAAGTAGAAGAAATGATGCCTCCTTCTGTTTCTGTTCTTTCTTCCTGAGATCACATAGTGCTCCCCCACAGGACTGCCGTGTGTTGTACCTGGTATACAAAAATGACTTTTACTGACCTTCAGCAGCAAGGCACGGGCTTTTCCAAGTCCAACCCCTCAGAATTTTTAATCTAGTCCTCTCTATAACCAAAGATACATTTTGCCCTGGGAGAGGGGGAGGAGAAAGATAATGAACATGTGCCAGACACTACTTCACTCTAAAAACTTGAAGTTGGTATTATTATTCCTATTTACAGAAGAGAAAATTGAGGCTAAGGACAGTAAGCCCTTGGCACAAGGTCACCCAACTAGCCAAGACATGAACTCAGGTCTGGCATGTTCCTTCAACTATGCAGTATTACCTTTCTCCTAAGGTGTGTGGCGGGGAATGAGAGCCATGCATGGACATAAATTAAGAATGATGCTCGCTAGTAAACCCCTGACCAGCAATATATATGTATATTACACAACTTCTATACCTGTGGCGGTTAGATATTGTTTATGAATTCCAAAAATAGGTATTGGATTATGTTTGTAAACAGGTCTGTCCCTTCAAGCATATTAGATTATATTGGATTCAGAGGTTTCACTTTTACTTGATTAAATAATGATTAAGGCTTTGATTGGGCCACGTCAGTAGGACATTGCATCCCCGCCCCCTTGGTGGGTGGGGACTCACAGAGAAACTGCACCACAGAGAAGGGAGGTTGGAGTTGTGAGCTGGACCCCAGGAAGTAAGCACACTGAGGAGCAGAGCATGAGCCTGCAGAGAAACAAGCCCCAGGAAGAGAGGAACTCAGGAAGCCTGAGCTCTTGGCAGACATCGGCAGCCATCTTGCTTCAACACGTGGCAACAGACTTTGGTGAGGGAAGTAACTTATGCTTTATGGCCTGGTAACTGTTAGCCTCTACCCCAAATAAATACCCTTTATAAAAGCCAACAGATTTCTGGTATTTTGTATCAGCACCCCTTTGGCTGACTAAGACAATACCCTTCAACATATTTCCTTCATTCAAGGAAATTGCCCTTCAAAAAGAGTGGAAATGATAATGCAAGACAGAGGCCAGTTCAGGCTCAAAGAAGTTAGACTTGATCTGACCATAAAAGGGCCTTTTCCAGCATCATCTTCTAACCACTAGGGCTAACAAGGAGCTCCCTCTACAAGGTGGGAATAATTATTCAATTTTTCACTTATGACTTTTTACAATCTTAAAAATCTCTAGCAATTAAAAGTCATGACGTGTGATTCCTGAATGAACAGTTGGGATGTGTTCCACTGCTAGTTAATAGAAAACCCCAAGAAAAGTGGCTTAAAAAAAGAGAACCTTTATTATCTCATATAGGAAGAAGTATGGAGATAGGGCAGTTTCTGGGTTGGTGAATTCAGTAGCTCAGAAGCAATAACAGGATACATATTTCTTCCATCATGCCTCTCTGCTGTCCTTTGTATGATGGCTTGTCTTCTTAGGGCTGGCTCCTGTGATGGTCCCAAGATGACCACTTCAGACCCATCCAACAGGCAGATAACAATGAAGATAGTAAAAAAAATGTCCCTGTCTTGGGTCCCTTTTAAGAGGCAAGATAAAACATCTCTCATTCAGAGCCCAGCATGAAGGTGCATGGTCTACCTGAGGCATGGACTTCTGGCAAAAGCAAAAGCACAAGAAAAGTCCAACTGCACAAGCATATTTCAAGCCTCTGCTTGTATCATTTCTGCTAACATTCCATTGGCCAAAGCAAATTCCATGGTAAAGCCCAAAGTCAAGAACCTGGGAAGTGCACTGCACTCATGCTGGGGCTATTGGCAAAGGCAGGGTTGTATACTGCAGGAAACGAAAAATTGGGACCTAGAATTCAATCTACCACTCATGGTTATATTAGGTAGGTAGAACCTTACAAAACTGCCATCTTTTAGGTACAAAATGGTAAAATACTGACTATTTCAAATGTTTAAACATCTTACCATCAGTAAAACTAGTACTTGAGGTAGGCCTTTTGACCACTGGCTTCTCGAACTCCCTGGAATGAACTCAAATAGGTGATAATCCATAAAAAGCAAGTTCTGCTAAGTGCAGAGAAAAATGACAAAAAAAAAAAATGTTTGTTTCCCTTTAAGCAGAGTCATGCTCCATTTGAATTAAGAACTCATCAGAGTTTAAGGACTGTGTGAAATTAAGCCTTCAAACTTGAGTCACGTTAATATTTTTCTCTGGAGAGTCAGAGGTATTGTAGTCTTATAAAATGACTATTTCTTTTAAGTAGAGCTTTAATTACATTTTAGAGTGCTATAATTGTCTCTTCTGAGTAAATTTCCCCTCCAATATAATCCTCCTAATAGCAAACCCTAATCAAAATTTCCTAGTTTGTTATCCCCCATCACACGTACATACCTATGAACTTGCTTTCTCTGTTTCCACCTTTAGGTTCATGCCCATCTCTTTGGAATACCTTCACCTAGCTGACTTCCAATCATCCTTTTAGATTCAGCTCAAGCATCACCTTTTCCAGAAACTTTTCCAGATCACTCACATTCCTATCTCCATGCAGGCTGGTTTAGATGCCCTATTCTGCTATTTCATAATATTCTGTAAATATCTATAATCTGACTTCACACATTATAATAACAATATAAAGTATACATCCATTTCTCCCCCTAGATTCTGAGATCCATGAGTGTAAGGGCTAAATCCTATTTATATTTGTATCCTTAGCCCCCATCATAGTGCTTGGCAAATAGAAGGGACTAAGAAATATACAATAAAGGGGATTGAGCTAGTCAGAGTAGGTTAATGCAAGCCTGGTAACAAACAAGTCCAGTTTTTTCTTGTTTGTGCAAAGTCTAAAGCAGATGTTCCTAGTTGGGCAGCTCTCCTCCAAGTGGCAACTCAGGGATCTGGTCTTCTTCCATCTTGTGATGTTGCCATCTTCAACAAGTCCACTTGGGAAACAGAGCATGAGAATGGCACAGTAGACAGCAGTAGATAACAGTAGATAACCCAGAAGCAACAAAAATGACTTCTGCCACCATTCCATTGGCCAAAACTAGTCATATTGTCCCACTTAAACAAAAAAAAGGAGACTGCTTAGAGAATAACTCTAATCAAAGAAAAGGGAGCTCTCTCAGCCACAGGGAAAAGGAAGGAAAAAATGGAGAGAATTTACTCAATGCCCAAATACACAAGTACTACCTTTTAAGCCCTGTACAAAAAATTCTGCTCAAATATCCTGCCTATTAGACCATTAAAATCAGATGTAAAAAGCAGTTGAACAATAAAACTCATCAGAAAAATTTTTAAATAAAAAAAATAAAGCACTAAAAGGCACAAAGGAGAAGCCTATTACAGTTTCATGCCTTAAGCACGATTAAGAGGAAGGAAGGTTTCAGGAGTAGAGGACAAGGGTATGTGTAATCTGTGTGAGTTCCAAATCTAGATGTGAAATAGAAATTAAAAAGAAGAAAATGTTGGCAAGCTGCAGGCTGGAAAAAGCTCTAAGAAGAAGAGGCTAATGGGGCTGTCGAGAGAAGTATTATCAAGGGATACAACCTACTCCAAAGAAGACTTAAAGTCTTCAGTGTGAAAAACAAACCAAGGGAATCTAGTGGACATGATTATGTAATAAAATCATATTCATCTGGACTCAGGAGTGGGTGATGGGGAGGAGGCCACTGCCCACGGGAAAAGAAACAACTTCCCAGAGATTGTACGGGTGAGAAGATCAGATGTCAGAAGCCAAGGGTGGCAGGGGAGAGGTGAGAGCACCCATGGGAGAGCCTGATAGCTGTACACTAAAGCCCACGTTCTTTTCTTCCTGGGATGTGAACAGAAGTGAAGTGTCGCACTTTCAGATCTGGCCTGTCAAATCCTCCTATGTGCTTCTTCATCTTCTGCTAGCTGGATACAAATGACAATGAAATCTTAGGTTTTGGTGGAGCCACAGATGGAAGGAGCCTGGGTCCTTGAATTATTGCATGGAAGAGAGCCTGCCTGTCTAGCTGAATACCTGTCAAGACTGTTATATGAGTAAAAAATAAATTTCCCTGCATCATGGACACTGTGATCCATCATCCAGGTCTCATTTCAATGTAGGTGTTGTTCCCCCAGTTGTAGTGAGAGTTGCTAACAAAGAGCCTTCAGCTGTCAGCCCCATAAAGGACTATCTCAGCTGTGGAGAGATACCTCACCCAAGGTTATGCTCTTCCACAGGTGGCCAACATCCAGCAATCAGTCAACACAAGAGTATACATGTTCAGCCATTTAGGCCCAACACGGGACATCTGCAACAAGCTATTTTAGCTCCAGAGCTCCCATGGGGTGGCCAAGTTTGTCACTGGATCTGATTTGCAGTTCAACTTCTCCCTCTGCCCAACCCTGCTTCCTTTCCCTCTTTTCCACAGGTTTTAAATCTAAGAACCATCCCTAATAAACATCCAATACACTAAACTTGGTCTCAGATTCTGCTTCCTGGAGAACCCAATCTGGGGCATACTGAGTTAAAGCACTACAAGGTCGGGTGTGTTCGTTACATCATACTGGCCTATCCTAACTAATATAGCATATGAAAGGAATATTTTTTATGCCTACATTGCTATGCTAGAGTGGCCAGCAGACAATACTCCTTGCTATGTAGAAAAGTCTGGGCCATCTGCAATAGGAGAGGATTAGGCCAATACACAAGAAGTAGAGAAAGAGATGGGGAGAGAGAAAATTCCAGCTGGGTTGAATCTCTTTCCAGTTTTTGAAACACTGATCCTAAAGCTTTTCCTTAGGCTAGCCTCATATCTTTCCCAGTTTTCTTTCGTTTTTTTCCCTTAAGATGATTTGAATTGAGTTTCTCTCACTTGTAGCCAAAAAGTCCTAATTTGAGACTTTGTTATATGTTATATAATGAATAAATGAGCTCCTTACCCTTCCAGTGCCACTTCTAAAAAAAAAAAAAAATCAACCAAACAAAAAACTTTAGTGAACTTTACTTCTTTTGGAGACAGATTTCTTTAATTTTTTTTTTTAATGAAGTCATTTTTTTTTTTTTTTTTTTGAGGTACCGGGGTTGGGAATTGAAACCTAGACCTCATATATGGGAAGCCGGGACTCAACCACTGAGCTACATCAGCTCTCTCGAGTTGTTTTTGTTTGTTTTTCTGTGTTGTTTTTGTTTTTAGGAGGTACCAGATTAAACCAGGACCTCATGTGTGGGAAGCAGGCGCTCAACCACTTGAGCTACATTTACCCCCCCGAAGTCAATATTTATTGCACACTTAACGTGTGCTAATTCTATTCTAAATTCTCTCAATATATAGGCAATTTTCATTTGCCACAAACACTGAATTAGCGAATACCCAACCATAGCTCCTAGGGAAAATACAGGGTTAGTTTCCTGTGAGCCTCTGGTCACAACATTTTCACCAACTGATCAAGATTAATATACAACTTTGTTTTAGGTGTAGTTCTGTTTAAAGATATCTTATTTAATATATTTTGTTGATTCATTAACATTGAATTCATGGCCGAAAGCACTATAATTCATAACTGCATGAAGCTTATCTAATACACATATTTTCCCCGTATGGCATATCACAGCCTTCTTGCACTTAGGAACACTAGATAGCCCTTTAGCACTATGCTTGGGGGACATTTTACACAGCAACATCACCAAAAAAAGCACAAAAATGCAAAAGACGTGGCAGTACATATACCAGGAAAAGGACATTGTGTAAAATATGAGAACTGAAATAAGAAGGCAAAGAATCTCTGTGTTCGACTTCAGCTGGGAATTGCACATTGAGAGACTCAGATTTTTCACTGCTTTCTGCATGTCTGCAAATGACTATGAATATTGATTTGGGGGTTACAAATAAATTTTAGCAAGTAGGTGAATTAGAAAATACAGAATTCATGAATAATAAGGATATCAAACGCAATCCTCACAACAGCCCCATGAAATGGGTATTATTATTATTATACTCATTTTGCAGAGAGGAAAACTGAGGCACAAAGACATTATGAAGTATGCTCAGAGTTACCTACTTCATGAGTGGCAGAGGTGGGATTCAATCCCAAGCAGGTTGGCTCCAGAACTTGTACTCTTATCTAGTGCTGCTCTGCTGCCTCTACTCACTTGGGCCTTGGGATGTGGAAGCAAGAGGTTTCTGTTTCCTCTGGGTTATAATTAGGACAACAAGGATTCTTCCCCTGTTCTGTGTGCAATCTACTGTGACTCCTGTAGAGTAAAAACAGACCAGAAAGCAGAGGAGTTGATCCCCAAATTAACAAGTAGAAGAAATACCCAGGGATGAAACTATGAGAGGCAAATCCCAGTGAGGAGGTGTTCTGACCTGAAGTGATTCTGTTGGCAAAGGCAGTGGGAGCTGCAGGAGAACCACTGGAGAGTTGGGTTGTATTGAACGTATAAACAACTGGGAGGAAGTGGTACACTGGGTGAAACTCAAGAAGCTGGCCAAGGAGCAGGTTTTTGTTTTCTTTCTAAGCCCAGGATATGAGTCTAGAACCTGCCAGGAAGGGCATGATTTTTCTCATGGACCAAAAGAATGAGAGCAAGAGACCTCAAACTGGCAGGGAAACTCAGAAGGGCTTATAGGCATAGAAACTGTTGGAAGTTAAAGCACTAGCTCTGCAACTTCATGGAGTCCCTAGTGTCATGTAATTAATGGCCTGTGAACTGTTTATACCCTGAGATTTCTCACACTGGAGTAAAGAATTGGTTTCTTATATTAGGTTGATGCAAAAGTAATTGTGGTTTTGCACTGTTGAAATTTGCAGTTTGATATTGGAATACATTCCTAAATAAATGTGGTTATGTTATACATCATTTTAATGTGCATTCCTCACTTTATGTTTTTTTTCTAATGACTTATTACGTGCTGTTTACTTTATATTTATTTTAGACTATGGAAATGATGTTAGACAAAAAGCAAATTAGAGTGATTTTCTTATTTGAGTTCAAAATGGGTTGTAAAGCAGCGAAGACAACTTGCAACATCAACAATGCTTTTGGCCAGGAACTACTAACGAACGTACAGTGCAGTGGTGGTTCAAGAAGTGGTTTTTTTTATTTATTTAATTTTAATTTATTTTATTATATATCCCCCCCTTTCTGCTTGTTCTTGCTGTGTTCACTTTTGCATTCTTCTGTGTCTGCTTGCCTCCCCCCTGTTGCGGCGACCCGCTGAGTCAGCTCACCGCATGGCGGCCTTGCCTGCTCACGGGCGGCTTGCCCTGCCCGCGGCAGCTTTGCCCTGCCCGCAGCGGCTTTGCCCTGCCCATGGCGGCTTGCCTTCTCAAGGCGGTCTGCCTGCTCAAGGAGGCCCCGGGAACTGAACCCGGGGCCTCCCATGTGGTAAACCAGCGCCCTACCAATTGAGCTACAGCTGGCCCCTCAAGAAGTTTTGCAGAGGAGATGAGAGCCTTGAAGATGAGGAGTGTAGTGGCTGGCCATGGGAAGTTGACAACGACCAATTGAGAGCAATTATCGAAGTTGATCCTCTAACAACTACACGAGAAGTTGCTGAAGACCTCAGTGTCGACCATTCTACAGTCGTTCGGCATTTGAAGCAAATTGAAAAGGTGAAAAAGCTCCATAAGTGGGTGCCTCATGAGCTGACCAAAAATTTTAAAAATCACCGTTTTGAAGTGTCATCTTCTCTTACTCTAAACAACAACAATGAACCATTTCTTGATCAGAGTGTGATGTACGATGAAAAGTGGATTTTATATTACAACTGTCAATGACCAGCTCAGTGGCTGGACCACAAAGAAGCTCTGAAGCACTTCCCAAAGCCAAAGGTGCACCAAAATAAGGTCATGGTCACTGTTTGGTGGTCTGCTGCTGGTCTTATCCACTACAGCTTTCTGAATCCCGGTGAAACCATTACATCTGAGAATTATACTCAGCAAATCAATGAGATGCACCAAAAACTGCAATGCCTGCAGCTGGCATTGGTCAACAGAAAGGGCCCAATTCTTCTCCACAACAACACCTGACCACATGTCACACAACCAATGCTTCAAAAGTTGAACGAATTGGGCTACAAAGTTTTGCCTCACCGGCCATATTCACCTGATCTCTCACCAACCGACTACCACTTCTTCAAGTATCTCAACAATTTTTTGCAGGGAAAATGCTTCCACAACCAGGAGAGTGCAGGAAATGCTTTCCAAGAGCTCGTCAAATCCCGAAGCACGATTTTTACACTACAAGAATAAACAAACTTGTTTCTCGTTGGCAAAAAATGTGTTGATTGTGATGATTCCTATTTTGATTAATAAAGATATGTTTGAGCCTAATTATAATGATTTAAAATTCATGGTCTGAAACCACAATTACTTTCCCACCAACCTAATACTTCAAGGGTTAACTGCACATGATGTTTCCTTACCAACAAGGAGAATGAAAGAAGAGTACACAGCAGGGCTACATTCCCAGAGAAAAGTCTAGAAAGGCTCACTCCCATCTCTGCACTCACCACCACCCATTCAAAGCAATGGTGAAGATCTCTGGTGTTGACTGGGGTGGGGGAACCCTAAGGTATTTTGTTGTCTCTTTCAAGTCAGGTTTGCTTCCCATGCATGTTGGCCTGCTTTGGAGTGAAAAAGGAAGAACGATCCAGTGAGCTCTCAGGAGAAAGACTTCCCCCAACTCTACTCAGGTCAGGCTAAGGTGAAATGAAATATTGGTAAAGGCCACCAGGTATAGAGTCATCCAGTAATGGTTATTATTGAGGGACTATGTCTTCTGTGCATTTAATATCTCTGCAAAGATTCTCCTTCTTTGCCACTGGCCTATAGTTGTTTTTATTATTATTATTGTTAACAACTTTATTTCAAATTCACACAAATCAAAGAACAGAAAAAGGCAGCTCAACAAGTTATGGAAACATTACTCCTAAAAAGTTCTTTTTCAGGTACTTTTATCTCATCTAATTACAACTGCTAACTCAGTTGTTCCTCTAGTGTTCAGAAAGATACACAGATGAATAAAGATTAGTTAAATGACATAGTCAAAGTCTTATTAATGAAAATAAAATGAAGAAAATGTGTAATCACACTCAAATCTTATCTTCCCTTTTTTTTTTTTTTTTGAGGTACCAGGGCTGGGGATTGAACCTGGGACCTCACATGTACGTAGCCATCACTCAACCACTGACCCACATCGGCTCTCCCAAGTTGGTTTTTTCATTTGTTTGTTGTTTTTGTTTTTAGGAAGTACCTGAGATCTAACCCAGGACCCCGTATGTGGGAAGCAGGCACTCAATTGCTTGAGCCATATCTGCTCCCCATTTTCTTTTTTTTTCCATTTAAAAAATTTATTTAAGTATATCACTCATACATAAACATATATAAACAATAAGTATATAGTGAAAGTTGTGAACTTACAAAACGAACATGTATAACATCATACAGGGCTCTCATACTTTGCCCTACTACCAATACCTTGCATTGTTGTGAAACATTTTTAACAATTGATGAAAGAGCATCCTCAAAATATTACTACTATGTCTTCAAGATCACAAATGCTTTCTTCTGCCTCCTCAAATCTGCTGTTATATGATTCCAGTGTATTTTTCATTTCATTTATTGCATCTTTCGTTCCAGTAAGATCTGCTATTTTGCTATGTATGCTTTCAAATTCTTCTTTGTACTCATCCAATATCTTCTTAATATCCTTAATCTCTTTAGCCATCTCATTGAATTTATTAAGGAGATTTTTTGAACATCTATGATTAGTTCTTTCAACTCCTTTATGTCATCTGGAGCCTTATCTTGTTCCTTTAACTGGGCTATATCTTCCTGTTTCTTGGCATGGATTGTAGGGTTTTTTTGGTGTCTTAGCATCTGGCTTACGAGATGTACTTACTCTGAGGGCAGTTTTTCTCTTTAGTTTAGGGCTTTCTTGCCCTTTCTTCATTGTTGGTTGTGTAGTGGTAGCCGAGGCTATAGTTGGTGCTGTAAGCTGTGGAAGCACAAGCTGTATGCATTGCCCTGATGAAGCTTCTCCCACCTTTCTCTTTTGCCAGGAGTAGGGACAGAGCCACAGCCGTGTATAAGAATACAAGTCATGCAAGCCTAGACTGTAGTTGCCCAGAGAAACTGATGAAGCTTCATGCATCTTCCTCCCCCACCTGGGGCGGGGATGGAGCTGCAGGTGTGGACAGCAATCTATGCCATGTGGGTCCAAAATGACTACAGCTGCCCCAGTAGACTTCCCACTATTCAGTCAGTGCCAGCCAAATGTATCTGCAGTTACCCAGAGAGGCTGGTGCAGGTCCTGCCAGCTTCCTCCCTGCCAGAGGTAGGGCTGAAGCCTTGGCTGAGCTGCAGTCCTATCTGGGTGGAAAAAAGCCGGTCCCTACCATCACTGTGATTTTCAGTCAGCTGGGCTTCCCTCATCCTGGGGGCAGAGTCAAAATGGCAGCTACTGGCCACTTTCCCACTTGGACAGGTTCAAACCTTAGCTGTTCTTAGGGTTATACTTTAGTCAGCCAAATTTACTCAACAGTAGTTGAAGTCAGTGGCCAACCATCTCTTCCTCCCCCATTTTTGGGAAATGAAGCTTCCAACTCCAGCCACAGAATAGCTCCTGAAGCAGCTTGCGCCGCCAGTGTAGGATGATCACCAGCCTCCGCAGCATGGCCTGTAGTTTCCCGGAAAGGCTGGCCCAGGTTCCCCCAGCTTCTTCACTGCTGGAGGTGGGCCTGGGGCTTAGGCTAGAGCAGAAATCTGATCCAGATGGAAAGAAGCCGGTCCCTACCTTCACTATGATTTTCAGTCAGCCCCGCTTCCCCTCATGCCAGGGGTGGAGTTAAAATGGTAGCTACTAGCCTCTTTCTGACTTGGACAGGTTCAAACTTTAGCTGTTCTTAGGATTGTACTTTAAGCCCACCAAACTTACTAATTAGTAGCTGAAGTTGATGCCCAACCATCTCTTCCTCTCCCATTTTTGGGAAATGGAGCTTCCAATTCCAGCCACAGAATAGCTCCCGAGGACGCCTGTGCCACCAGTGGAAGTGGGCACTGGCCTCCTGGGTGTGGAATGCTCTACTTATGAATCTTCCCTGTAGATGGGCAGTCTCCTCTTTCCATTCTTTCAAGGATGTTGCAGGATGCTCTTCTTGTCTCCTAGAGTCCCCAAACAGGTGCTTTTAGATAGTTCTGGGTGATTACTAACAGCCCTGTAGCACAAGCTGACTCTAGGAGCTCCTTACTTGGCCGCCATCTTGCTGGTTGTCCCATATTCTTTTATTTAACCTTTAGAATTAATATAGTACCAATTTTGCTTTTGCTACAAAAACTTTACAATGTTGTTGTTAACTATAGTCTATAAATTACATTAGTTATATTTTTCCCATGTATCACCACATTCTTAACACCCTGTAGAAGAAAATTCCTGTATTTACATTATTAACCACAATCCTCAACTACTTCCAAAATCACTGTTATACACTCCCAATATTATCCTCCATCTGTCTGACTAACATTAATCATCCTAGACTACTCGTTTAAGCCACAATCACATCCATAAATCAACAGTGACTGTTACATTCACTATACTATGTTACCATTATGGCTAACCTACGACATATTTAATTTGATCTCATTAAACATTCTGCATACATCCAGCTTCTTCTCTCCCTTCTTATCCCACATTCCATCTCTCACCAGCCTATACTTCATAGTCCAACTCCGTAAGTCTACTCAACGTATTTAGTTCCTATCAGCAAGACCATACAATATTCCTCCTTTTATGTCTGACTTATTTCACTCAACATAATATCCACAAGCTTCCTCCACATGTTGTCATGTGCCTTCCCAATTGATTTCTTCTTACAGTTAAGTAATATTCCATCCTATGAATATACCACATATTGTTTATCCATTCATCAGTTTATGGACACTTAGGTTGTTTCCATCTTTTAGCAATTGTGAACAATGCTGATATGAACATCGGTGTGCAAATATCTGTTCATGTCCTTAAAAATAATAAAGATTAGAGCAGAAATAGATGAAATGGGGAAAAAACAATAGAGAAAATCAAAAGAACTAAAAGTTGGTTATTTGAGAAGATCAACAAAATTGATAAACCCGTAGCTAAATAAATAAAGGAAAAAAAGAGAGAAGATGCAAAGAAATAAAATCAGAAATGAGAAGGGTGACATTACCACTGATCCAGCGGGAACAAAAGAGGTCATAAGAGGATACTATAAGACATTATGCCAACAAACTAGACAATGTTGATGAAACGTACAAATTTCTGGAAACACATGAAAAAACCACACTGGCCCTAGAAGAAATAGAAGACCTCAACAAACCAATCACAAGTAAAGAAATTGAAACAGTCATCAAAAACTTTTCTACAATGAAAAGCCCAGGAGCAGATGACTTCACAGATGAATTCTTCCAATCATCTAAAAAAGATCTAATACCAATCTTGCTCAAATTTTTCCAAAAAAATTGAACAGGAAGGAATGCTACCAAACTCATTCTATGAAGCTAACATCACCTAATACCAAAATCAAATAAAGATATTATGAAAAAAGAAAATTAGAGGCCAATTTCTTTAATGAATATGGATGCAAAAATCTTCAACAAAATACTTGTTAACTGAATCCAAAAACACATCCAAAAAATTATACATCACAATCAAGTGGGCTTTATACCAGGTATGCAAGGGTGGTTCAACATAAATCAATCAGTGCAATACACCACATTAATAAATTGAAGAAGGGAAATTACATGATCAGTTGATGCAGAAAAGGCATTTGACAAAATACAACATTCTTTCTTAATAAAAACACACTAAAAGTTAGGAATTGAAGGAAACTTTCTCAATATGATAAAGTACATATATGAAAAACCCACAGCTAACATTGTATTTAATGGTGAAGGAGTGAAAGCTTTCCCACTGAGATCAGCAACAAGACAAGGATGCCCACTCTCTCCACTGTTATTCAATATTGTGCTAGTTGTAGCTAGAGCAATTAGGCTAGAAAAAGAAATAAAGGGCACCCAAATAGGAAAGGAAGAAGTAAAACTTTCATTATTTGATGATGATATGATCCTATACTTAGAAAATCCAGAAAAATCCACACAAAACTATTAGAATTTGGTGATAATTTCAGCAATGTGGTGGGATACAAGATTAATACACAAAAATCAACAGTGTTTCTACACACTACTAATGAGCATTCTGAGGAGGAAGTCAGAAAAAAAATTCCATTTACAATAGCAACTAAAAGAATCATATATTTAGGAATAAATTTAACCAAGGGCATAAAGGACCTGTATTCAGAAAACTATAAAACATTGCTAAAAGTAACCAATGATGATCTAAATAAGTGGAAGGATTGTCTGTGTTCATGGATTGGAAGACTAAATATCATTAAGATGTCAATTCTACCAAAACTAATCTACAGATTTAATGCAATCCCAATAAAAAATTCCAAAATCCTTCTTTGTAGAATTGGAAAAGCCAATCATCAAATTTATCTGGAAGGGTAAGGGCCCCAGAATAGCCAAAAATATCTTCTTTTTAAGAAGAATGAAGTTGGAGGACTCTCACTTCCAGACTTTAAAGCATATTATCTAGCTACAGTGGTAAAAACAGCATGGTATTGGCATAAAGATAGACAGCTTGACCAATGGCATCATATTAAAAGTTCAGAAATAGACCCTCACATCTATGGTAAAGTGATTTTTGACAAGTCAGACCCACTCAGCTGGGTCAGAATAGCCTATTCAACAAATGGTACTGGGAAAACTAGATATGCACAGATAAAAGAAAGAACGAGGACCCTTACTTCACCCCTTATACAAAAATTAATTCAAAATGGATCAAGGACCTAAATATAAAAGATACAGCCACAAAACTCCTAGAAACAAAATGTAGGAAAACATCTTCAAGATCTTGTGGTAGGTTGTAGTTTCTTAAACTTTACACCCAAAGCACAAGCAACAAAAGAAAAAAATAGATAAATGGACTTCTTCAAAATTAAGTACTTTTTTTCTTCAAAAAACTTTGTCAAGAAAGTAAAAAGTCAGTCTATGGGAAGCGGATGTGGCTCAAGCAGTTGGGTGCCTGCCTATCACATGGCAGGTCCCAGGTTTGGTTCCAAGTGCCTCCTAAAGAAGACGAGCAAGACAGCAAGCTGACACAATGGGCTGGCATGGCAAGATGATGCAATGAAGAGACATAATGAGAGACACAATGAGCAGAGGTGGCTCAGGAGATTGGGCGCCTCCCTCCCATGTAGAAGATCCCAGGTTTGGTTCTCAGTGCATCCTAAAAAGACAGATGAGCAGACAGTGAATGACCACAGAGTGCTTAGCAAACAGCAAGCACAAAAAACAAAGGAGGTGGGGAGAAATAAGGAATAATAAATCTTTAAAAAAAAAAAAAAAAGGCAGCCTACTCAATGGGAAAAGATCTTCAGAAATCACATATCTGAAAATGGATTGATCTCCATATTATATAAAGAGATCACACAACTTAACGACAAAATGATTAATAAATGGGCAAAAGCATTGAACAGGCATTTTTCAGAAGTGGAAATACAAATGGCCAAAAGACACATGAAAAGATATTCAACATCACTGGCTGTTAGGGAAATACAGATCAAAACTACAATGAGATATCCCCTCCATACAGAATGGCCATTATTAAAAGAAGAGAAAGCTTCAAGTGCTGGAGAGGATGTGGAAAAATAGATACACTCCTTCACTGTTGGTGGGACTGTAAAGTGGTACAACCTCTGTGGAAGACCATCTGGCAGTTCCTCAGGAAACTAAATATAGAACTGCCATATGATCCAGCAACCCTTCTACTAGGAATATATTCAGGAGAACTGAAAGCAAGGACACCCACAGTTGTTTTTCACTCTTTCACACCTATTTAATTGAATACCAACTATGGTAAGGGATTACAAACAGTATCTCATTTCATGTTTGAAACTACCCTGTGAGAGAGATACTATTTATTGTCCCTATATGTGTATTTTTTTTATGAGGTCATCATTTGTTGAGCACTTTACATGTGCCAGATCTATTGTAGGTCATTTCAGGATACAGTTGATTCTCATTATTTGCCACAAACACTGAATTAGCAAATAGTGAACCACTGCTCCTAGGGAAAATACAAGATTAGGTTCCTGAGAGCCTCTGGTCATAACATTTTCACTAACCAATCAATATGTAACCTTCTTTTAGGTGTGTTTCTTTTTAAATTCACCTTATTTAATATATATTGTTGGTTCATTAACATTGAATTCACTTTTCAAAGTAGACCTGTGGGGCTTGCTGAGGACATGGGTGTGGGGGTGAAGGGAAGTGAGGAATTCAGATTCACAGCCAGGTTTTTGGCTGGAGAGGCTTGTTGGATGGAAAAGACATCTACTGAGCTAGAGAAGAACAGGGTGTGAAGGGGATACTTGTAGGGTATTTTTAATGTCTAGTGTCCATTTCCCTTACAGGACCCCCAGTCCTTTAGAAAGAACACTTATTTCCCATCAGTGACTGTCAGGCTAAGAGGCAGCGCATGACTGAAGAAGGACACCTGGGTGCTCCCTCCCTGGAAAGTGAATCTTGAGCAGGGGGACAAACTCAGTCCCTCTTAGGGATGGCCTTCTAACTAGTTTTCTCCTTTATAATTATGTGAATTTCAAAGCCTTCCAGTACATTCCCTTATGCCTAAATTAGCCAGTGCCATAGGACTCTAAGAAGTTACAGAACTGGATCCTGTGGTTTATAACCAAAACAACAGGTGGAAATCGAGTAATCAGAACAGAGGGACACATTTTGGATGGGTTATGTTTGAGATGCCTGTGAGCCATGCCAAGGTGACTGTTGGCTATATGAGCATGGACAGGTCAGAGGAGAAGTCTGGGCCGGGCAAGTATAAACTTGGGAGTCTTCAACATGCAAATGGAATAATGCAGCCCAGCAAAATATCTCTATGTCTTTTATTAAAAGCATCCTGATTTTCTTTTGGGAAAATAAACCTCCTTCGTGGCTAGTGATTAAGATGAGGCTGTTAAAGTGCTAAACTGGCCACATAGTGAGAAGGGGTCACAGGTCTGGACAATCAGGATAGGCCATGAACCAGGCACAGTGATTGTTCTAGGATGTGTAAATGACACCGGTCACTTTAATAAGAATTAGCCAAAGGATTTTTGATGAAACAATCAAG
>PVKH010006619.1:0-20903 GCA_004027955.1 Chaetophractus vellerosus | reverse complement strand
CTGTGATAGGTTCAGGCTGCTGTGCAAACTGCACTACCACTTGGGCCATATAATCCAGGAGATTCAATGGTGCTGGAAGATTCAGTGGCAAATAGAGATGCTGTCTGAAAACTTTGGCAGGCCCCTATAGGGGTATCACAACATAGACCCTTAGGATTTTGGAGCACAGCCTTGCCATCCTCTGCAGATAACTGCTCCCCTTTTGAGAAGCAGCTTTTGTCTTGCTACTGGGCCAAGAAGTTACCATGAGACCTGAGTTGCCTATCATGAGCTGGGTATTGTCTGATCCACCAAACCATAAAGTTGGGTGTGCACAGCTGCACTCCATAATAAAGTGGAAGTGGTATATAAGAGATAGGGCTTGAGCAGGTCCTGAAGGCACAAGTGAGTTACATGAGGAAGTATCCCAAATGCCCCTGGTCACCACCCCTGCCACGTTACCTTCTCTTTCCCAGCCCACAGCCTTGGCTTCTTGGGGAGACCCTTACAATCAATAGACTTAAGATGTAAAAACTTGGGCCTGGTTTACAGATGGTTCTGCATGATATGCAGGTACCACCTGAAAGTGGACAACTGTGTCACTATGGCCCTTTTCTGGGACATCCTAGAAGGATAGCAGTTAGGGTAAATCCTCCCAGTGGACAGAATTTGAGGAGTGCACCTAGTTGTTCATTTTGCTTGGAAGAATAAATGGCCAGAGATGTATTTGTACACTGATTCATGGGCTGCTACCAATGGGTTGGCCAGATGGTCAAGGACTTAGAACGAACATGATTGGAAAATTGGTGACAAAGAGGTCTGGGGAAAAGGTATGTGGATAGACCTTTCTGAGTGGGCAGAAAACATGAGCATATTTGTGTTCCACATGAATGCTTACCAGAGGGTGACTTCAGCAGAGGAAGAGTTTAATAATCAAGTGGATAAGATGACCCGCTCTGTGACTAATGCTCAGCCTCTTTCCCCAGCCACTCCTGTCATTGCCCAATGCACTCATGAACAAAGTGGCATGGAGGTAGGGATGGATGTTATGCATGGTCTCAGCACATGGACTTTTCCTCACCAAGGCTGACTTGGCTACAGCCACTGATGAATGCCCAATCTGCCAGCAACAGAGACCCACACTCAGCCCCTGATATGGCATTATTCCTTGAAGTGACCAGACTGCTACCTGGTGGCAGGTTGACTGCATTGGTCCACTTCCACCTTGTAAGGGGCAGCAAAATGTTTTAACTGGAATAGACACATACTCTGGATATGGATTTGCATTTCTGGCATGCAATTCTTCTTCCAAATCCACCATCCGTGGACTTACCGAATATCTTGTTTACTCCCATGGTATTCCACACAGCATTGCTTCTGATCAAGGAACCCATTTCACAGCAAATGATGTGCAGGAATGGGCACATGCTCATGGAATTCACTGTTATTACCATGTTCTGTATAACCGTGAAGCAGCTGGATTAATAGAATGGTGGAAAGGCCTTTTGAAGACTCAATTATGGCCCCAACTAGGTGGCAATACCTTGCAGGCTTGGGACAATGTTCTCTAGGAGGCTGTGTATGCTCTAAATCAGCGTCCTCTCTATGGTGCTGCTTCTCCCATAACCAGGATTTGTGGGTCTAGAAATCAAAGGGTGAAAATGGCTTGGCACCACTCACTATTACTCCTAGTGACCCACTGTGGAAATTTTTGCTTCCTATCCCTGCAACCTTAAGCTGTGCTGGTCTACAGATTTTAGTCCCTAAAGGAGGAGTGCTTCCACCAGGGAGTACAACAATGATTCCATTGAACTGGAAGTTAAGGCTGCCACCTGTGCTTTTTGGGCTCCTCTTGCCTGTGAATCAACAGGCAAAGAAGGGAATTACTCTGCTGGCTGGGGTGATTGATCCTGAAGATCAAGGGGAAATAGGAATACATCTACATAATGGCGGTAAAGAAAAGTTTGCCTGGAATGTAGAAGATCCTCTAGGGGGTCTCCTAGTACTCCATGCCCTGTGATTAAAGTCAATGGAAAATTGCAATAAACCAATTCAAAGAGGACTGACAATGGCCCAGAATCTTTGGGAATGAAAGTTTGGGTCACTCCACCAGGCAAAGAACCACAGCCAGCTGAAGTGCTTGCTGAAGGTAACAGGATCATGGAATGGGAAGTGGAAGAAGGTAGTGATAAATAGGAACTTCATCCATGTGACCAGAACCCTTCATCCTTGTTTCATTATGTGTATGATTGTATATGTACACAAAGTGAATTTCTTTGTTTTCTTCCTCAACCTTTTCCCCTATCATATGAAAAGTATTAATTTCATGTCATAATATTTAAGGATGTCAAGTTTAAGAGTGAATATTACCCAAGGACTTGCACCCTATTCTGTGGGGAATTAATGCATTTCCAGTTGTATGCAGGTTAGTTGAACATTGTTAGGCAGAAATATATATGTATGCTTGTCTTTTATTGTTTTTAATTAGAGACTAAGTATGGTTTAGGGTAATGTGTATGGTTGCTGAGTTGACAATGGGTGGATTGTGATGGTTAGGCTAATGTGTCAACTCAGCCAGGTAATTGTGTCCAGGTGTTAGTTCCAGCAAGCATTGGGTTAATTGTAATACAAAAGCATTTATGGACTTCGATCACCAGTGAGATTACTGCATAGATAGCTGATTACATCTGCATCAATCAAGGTGATTGCATCAGCAATGGGTGATGCTTTCATCTAATCAGTAGAATGCCTTAAAAGGGGAAGTGATTTCAACATTCAGAGAGAATTTCCCAGCTCCTCTTTGGGTAGCCAATGACTCCCAGAAACTCATCAAGGACCTTTCATTGGACTTTCATCAGAGCCCCTGGTTTGCAGCCTGACTGCAGAACCTGGAGTTGTGCATCACCACGGTTGCATGAGAGACTCTTATAAAATCTCATATTATTAACAGATATTTCCTACTGATTCTGTTTCTCAAGAGAACCCTAAGTAATACAACATCCAACAGCTAACCCCAGGCATGGCCTTTGTTGAGCATCTCCATTAGATATGCCTATTCTAGAGAGCAGAATGTTTCCCTTCTGATCACAATCATCAAGTGAAATAATTCTGGAGGCTTCTCAGGTTTTCCTTCATTCTCTGTGAAAATGCACAAATAACTTTGCTTTCTAAAGTAAGGTAAGCATCCAGTCCTTCAAAGTCAGGGAACAGGGCTGCATACCCCGCAGGAAGAATAGGGCTGGCTGCTATAGCTGGCCATCATGTTGTTTTAAAGACAAGCTGCCAGATATGACCTTACAAAAGAGAAGTTTTCCACCATGTCAAAGGAAGATATTTCTAGACATGTTAGGGGAGCTCTCCTTCCTTATGCTTGAGTTTAATAAAAGGGGGGGGGGACGGGAGGAGTGATTAGATTTATCATTCCAACAAAAGGCATGGAAGGTATAGAAAATAAGATGATACTTTACTCAAGTCAGTTAAATAAATAATCCCAGTATACAAAAAAACAATTTCTTCAGGAAGGCTGTTGAAGATGGTTTGGTGTGGCCTTTATCCATAGTTACTTTAAATAGAAATTTAGGTATTAGGTATAATGGCTACTCTCCATGAATCTATGCCTAATGATAATAAAGAGACAAATTTATTATTACATATATGAAAAGTTTCAGAGATGAAAGAAAATGTAAAATATCAGAATGAGTGGAAATGTACTCAAGGCTACTCCTCATTCTGGTTTCATACTTTTGAGCAGGTTTTTTGTTGAAATCTTCAGGACTGGTTTCCTTTGGCTGGGTGTACATTTAAAATTTTCCTTCTTTTCAGTTATCAAAAGAATAACAATGGAGAACTTATCTGGTAAACCAACTTCTCACTCATCAGCTTTGATCACATCCTCACTTCCTGGGATTGTCACAAGGACAGTGGTGTTACTCCCTGAAGGGCTAAGACATGACCAGTGTTCACAAGAAGTTGTTTGCTGATGAAGGAAGTCAGTATTTTTTTGAGGGTCATGCATCAGGTGATGGTACTTTTGAAATTGCTACATAAATATGAATGCATTGTTGTAGCATGAACTTTTTGCCTTAAGGGACTATTGTTTTAAGGCTTCAGAGTGAAACCTCAAATCAGGAAAGTCCTCAAAATTAATGCCATAATTTCAGGTGAAAGGCACTGCTATTTCAAACCATTTACTGACATTTCTTAGTCAAATTGGTCCCTTTCACCAGTTTCAAAATATTTTAATTAATTAATTTTTAAAAAAGACTAGGGTCTTGTGGCTTTATTTCACTGGAGGGACAAACTCAAAAGATTAAATTTTATTATAGAAATTAATTGTATTTAATGCCTTTAAATGATTCTTTTTGTAAACGGAAAAATCAAGCTGGGTTCATTAAAATTTTCATGTCTAGGCCTTCCTCCTTCCCTCCCTCCTTCCCTCCCTCCTTCCCTTGCTTCTTTTCTTGTCACATCCCTTTATTCAAAGTACAAAATGTAAGTAGATTTCCAGTCCTAAAACTGGTGACAAAGAAAAAAGATGATGAATTGTGTCACCCCTGAGAGAAGTAGGTGGGAGCTGAGATACCTGCACAAGCCCAGAGACCTCAGACACTGAATAACCCCTGCCCTACTGGAGGGCTGGTCAATGGGGTGATGCCCAGAGGGCTGGAGCACTTGGAGGAGGAAGCCCATTGCATGGTTATGTCCTGCAAATTCTATGAGGCCCCTCAGTTGGAGAATCTTTTCCTGTCTAGAGATGGGGAGTTAGGGATGAGAGCACACAGGAAGAAGGGCTCACCTAATTCCCTAAGCACTTCCTATCACCACTATGAGCAGGGCTGGTCTCAACTCCTTATAAAACACATACCAGGGATGGAGGGGTCTGAATGGGGGAGGGAACATTTATCCATGAAAGAACAAAGAGTGCCTACTTGCTCCATTTCCAAATTTAGTGATCCTTTGCCAGGGGTGGATAGAAACACAAGCAATGTGTCAGTGCTACTGGGGTGGAGGCATGGGATGCTGACTAAAAAATGGTATGGGAAGATCCCTCCACATCCCATGCTACTGTTGCCAGAGTTTCCCTAGGTTCTTTGCTGTGCTACAAAAAATGAATTTCAATTGCATGTCAGTTCAGTTGGGCCAGTAGTTTGTTAAGAAAATGAGAGAAGAGAAATGGGAGAAAATAACATATCAGGGCAAGAACAGGGCTAGAACAGGGGAAAGGAAAAAATGAAAAAGAGCCAATTTAGCTTCTGCACTTGGGTTTCAAACCATTAAGTATTCTGCCCCTCTGCTAATGTTAGCAGAGGAATCCCAGTTGTTTGATGTTTTGATTAATTACCTTACCTCTCAATCCCCTAGGAAGGCCAAATAATAAGGCCCCTTGAGAATATCTGAGGCTTCTACTTGATTCTGGGTGAAATTCTGTTCCAAATGGGGTTTCTCACAAGGTTATTTCATCAGGGATCTTGTGGGGTATCCATGGCAAAGTGGGTTTTCAGCCAGGTTCCAGATCCATCGCTTGATTCCCTAATCTAGTCTGCTTTACTCCTGGCTTACACAGTCCCTCAGTGTTCTGACTCACTTTTAAGGCCCAGGAATGAGAGAAATACAACACACAGGGAAACCAAGTTGGTGGTTCCAAGTGTGGAATTCCACTAACATCTTTCCATACACACATCAAAGTGAGAAATGCAACTCCTTCTCATTCCAGGGTGGTAATTAAAAGTCCAGGATATTCAAGGCCAGATTACCAGGTTACTATGAACAGCCTGAAACCCTTAAATATTCACTTGAAAGAATTCAAATAGGTGTCAGCTCTAATAAAAAATTGGACGCACTTTTCCTCATGCTAACAAAATCTCTTAGGACACACAATACTATAATATTTGCAAATATATTAAATTACATAATAAAATAATGAGTGAGACTTCTTGCAGAAATCCAATCCTGAATAACCCAAACAGCACTCAGAGGAGCAGAGGAACACAATTTGATCATGCATGGGCCTAGAGAGCAACCAGTCTCCAGATTCTGGGCCCCTCACAACACTTCTCCTGGGATTATATAAGTGTCTATTCATTGGCTAGTGGATTGCGAAGCAAAAGAGATAAAATTCCTAAGGTGAGAGGGCAGGCAGTTAAAGTATTTGCTGGCTTAGACCAGAGTCATAAGAAAGGGAACTATCCTTTGTTTAGGGTTGTAAATTTTAGTTGAAAGGGGCAACTTGGGAGCGCTTATCTTGCTAAAGATGGCCTGGAGAAAAGCGGGAGAAGGCGGGGGTTGAGGCCCCACACTTCCCTTATCATTTCCTCCCCTTTGATGCCCCTTTATTTCTATAGGGTATCATCACTCTCCAGTTGTCTGTAGCCTCTCAGGGTAAGCATCTTAGTGGTTGTCACTCTAGATACTGTTGTTTCAATGAAACTGACCAGTGTATTCACCAGACATGGGGCAAATGCAACTACCAGGATTATTATTAGTAGTGGCCTAGCTAGTGGCATGAGCCAGGGATCCCACTGTCTGAGACCCCAGTTCCAGGGGGCACACACAGAGTTCTCCTGGGACTGGCTATGATGGCCTTTTGCTATTTCCTTCAGGATGGCAATCTTGGACTATCTTGGAGGAGTTTGCATAAAAGCAACACTCCTCTCCCAGAGCCTGACATAGCCCCCCTGGCTACCTGTGAGCAAGTCCAACCCTCATCTGTTCTGCAGGACCACCTCTGCCAGTGAATCTATTTGGTTTTGTATGCCACTGAGCACCCCAGTCATTTCCTCGAGGTCCTTTGATGTTGCCAACACTAGGTGGCATAGGCCTTCCTTACTAGTTATGAGGAGGCACCAGCAGTGGCTGTGCTGGCTACCATTCCTATAGAAAGCAAGATGGGCAAAGCCTGTATTGCTCTTTTAACTCACAGGGGCCCAGCAGGCAGCTCACTTCCATATATGAAGAGTGATGATACTGGCCATGCCAGATAGCAAATGCTGCAGTTGTCTGTAGACATACACTGGTAGGCTGGGTCATCAGACACCCAGAATGTGGAATTAGTCATGCACTGACTGCAGGCCCCAAGTGTTTGAGTCCTGTTACAATTGCTACCCCAGAGAGTAGCAGGTGAGGCTGTGGAGTCATTATAGCAGATCTCCAAGGAGGGCAGAGGGGATATCTGGAAGTACTGTAGTTGCTGCCCTACACCCCCCTCCCCCAGGGCCAAGGGTAATGTCAGTTTCTATTGCTCTACAAGCATTACCTGTGGACCCTGGCAAGGAACAGGTTAGAATGGGAAGCAGAAACAACCCAAGGTAGCAAAGCACCCTCCTAGGAGGTAATAGTTCAGGGCCAGTAACACCAGGTTCGCAGGGTCCAATCAGCAGGGGCTACAGTCGCAAGGCCAAGTGCAAGTATGGAGGTAACCAGTCCAATCAGTCCCAGTTCCCATAAGGAACAGCTCATTCAGTCCAATGGAGCTGCCCCTGATGTTCCTCTGTGAGTTGTTTACTCAGCAGGTGGCCAGCCACTGGTTGTGCCTTCCAGTGGTCTTGCTCCTCATCAGGGTGGGCTCCTTATCCCGGTTGTATGGTGTTGACCTCCATCACTTGGGCCAGACTGAGTGCCTCTTGGAGGACATCTGGAGGGCGGGCTGCACCAAGCATAGTCTCTGGGCCATGGGGGTCCCATCAAGGTTCTCTGCTGGGGTTCCCCAGGAAGGTGGGCGGTTGTGTCAGTAGTGGGTTGATCGGTGTTCTCAACCATGATAACCGGAGATGTGGGATTATGGGGCAAGGCGGACGGAGGAGGTGTCTCTGGTACTGCTGATGATGCTGGTGGGGCTGAAGGCACATACAGTGGGGGGGACTGGTGAACATCCCTCCTCAGGTCCCTGATGTATGGGTGGCTTTCAGCCCCCAGCTGTTTGTGCTATGAAGACCTTAGTCTGTCCTTGTTTCCCTATGAACATGCAGACCCATGGGGGCATAGTCTGAGCTATCTTTAGCCAGGAATCTATGTACAGAAACTGGTCTGAGTGACCGGGGTCAGGAAGAGGAACAGGAGGGGCAAATTGACCTTTGCACTTGCTTCATTCCCCCCTCAGAGAGTTTACACCTTTATTCTTAAAGGGGCACTGAAGGGAGATGTTCATTCTTCTGTAACTACTTCCTGCTGGTTAGGGGCAGTAGACCCTACCTGACAAGGTGTAAAACCCTCTTCCTATTCTATCTCCGTTGGGGGAATATGGATCTGGCATCCTGGGTGAAGCTGGATGAAGTCCTCTTATGGCTAACAAGATGTTGATTCTGGAAGAAATAAACTTGATTAGAACTTTGAGAATATATGGTTCCACTAAGAGGATACTGGACCACAAAAGTAGAAAAGCCTAGGTGCCTATAAAGGCTGCATTTTCCCAAAGATGATGGGAAGCAGTATGCTTTTCATTGCATTAAGATGTTGGTTAGAGAAGAGATTGCAATGGACAACAAGGTTAGGTATAATTTGCTAATCCTAGCTCCTATTGTAGGAGAAGAATAAGAGGTATTGCTCTTTTTAGTTAAGTTACAGGAAATGAAAACAGACAAAGTTTCTTAAGGGGTGTCTGATTTGCCCCTCCCCCCAAAAAAGGATTCTGGGATAGAGTTAGAGGGAACAGTTGGCTTTCACATAGACACTACTTAGCTTGTCTCTTGAAGAGGTATCTCAGGCTGTCCAATGACTGGCACTCGTGCATTTCATCAGATGCTTCTGGTGAGTTGACACTTTCCTGGGCACATGGTCTCACTCAGGATTTGTGCACCAAGCTGGAAATTATTTAACTTTAATACCTGTGAGAGTGATCAGAACTGCAGATTGAAGTTCCTTCCACTTGTGATTTATACATTAAATCCACTTGCAAGGCAGTATTGGCATTGAAAGACTCATTTTTAGGTTACCTTACTGTTATCCAATTTGTAACAGGTGAACCCCAAATCTGATTTCCTAGGCACGAGCAAACTGATAAAGTTAAACACAGATTTCAAAGTTGAACACATAGTTAAGCACAGATTAAAATGCAAGGGAGAACTTTATACCCTTAGCATTTGTATGAACACTTTGATCTTAATTGATGACACATGAGGTTTTTATTTTCCAGAAGTTTAGTAACCAGTTTGGATCTTGATCTCCATTCACACTTTTTGTAGGCACAACTGAGTTTAAACTGAGAAGGTTTTTTTCTAACAAGGAGTTAGTCAAACTTTGAGGTGTATTTCCTCATTTATTTAAGGAGACATGACATGAGGTTTCTTGCCCTCAGAGCTCTGTCCTCCTCTTTACATTGGTCTAGTTGGAATTCAGGGTGTTATATGGAGGCTGCTCTTAGCTATACTGTAGCTATGTAGACTAGCACTAGGCAGAATTTCCATACTTTTACAAAGAAACTCCAATGGGGAGGTTACTGGTGGGCTAGAGACCATGCCCATTATCCCAGGAAGAATGAAGAATAAAGAAGCATGTGGTGTCCCAGAGTCCAAGTCTGAGTAAATATTCACCACTCCAAATCTGGAGCTGATGCTCTGGATCCAGCATGATGAAATCCAGAGCCTGGGGCTCACAGGCATCCCTGTGGTTTACCTAGGTCTTGGGAGATGCCTGAAACCCTGAAATTCAGACCAAAGCACCCAAGCCAATTGGTGGAAGAACTGTTGCCCCAAACCAAAGTGACTGAGATAATAAAATCTCAGCATATGTTTGGCTACTCTCTGAATTGAAGCACACAGGACTTATGTCCCAAGAGACATTCGGAGTTATGTATCTGGTTGCTGCCACCCCTGGAATCAGAGACCCTGCCACCGGCAATGCCAGGCAATGCTGGGGCTCTGTGGACTTGGGAGACAAACAACTTCAGTGTTCCCACCTAAAACTCCCAAGCTGAACTGTGCTCCTTCTTCCTATTCTACAGAGGCCTTAAAAAGCAGTCTACTCTTATGACTTTACCATTTGGTAGTTTTCCAGTTAGGCCACCCATCAAAAGCCCTTAAGTGATCAGAGATCAATTGTTCTAGCTTACAAGCCTTGTGGCCCTGAGGTGACAACTTTTTCACTAGCAAATGCATTTTCAGTACCAGTTTTTGACATTCTAAAGCATTTTAACACATACCTGTAAAGAAATTCAGTATTAGGTAGGTAAATGTGGTACAGAGTAAGGAGGCCTGGCCTGTGATTCCTTGGGGAAAGGTCTCCCATGGCCTCCATCTTGGTTCTGCTTGCTGCCACTTAAGGCAGGTCTGCAAGGGCATGGACTGGTGGAGGGCAACCCCCCAGCTGAGTCATTGCCATGCCTGCTGACAAGGGTAAATGACAGTAGAAGGCAATGGCCTGAGGGCAAAGCTGCTCGGTTGTTACCATCCACACTCACACTCACACTCTCATTCACTCAGAGGTTACACATTGCCTTCCCTCTTTGGGAGGCCCTGAACTGTGTTCCAAACAACTGGGAACTAGGGGGTGATCAGTCCCCTCTTCCATCCAAAGATGGGCCTGGCTATGGGTCACACAGGGACCTTACCTTGTCACTGGTTTCCTGATGGTGTTCAGTCCATTTCCTCCTTGAGTTGGGTCAGGCTGCCATGACATGGTCCATGGAGTCTGCCTCAGAAGGAGGTCCCATCAAAGGGACAGGAGGTGCCTACCTCATTTGTTCAGTGGTCCCCACCAGCCATGCCTGCACAGGCCATAACCAGAGGCTCAAGGGGCCTGCAGTTAAAGTATTTGCTGGATTAGCTCAGGGTCATAAGAAAGGGAGCTATCCTTTGTTTAGGGTTGTAAATTTTAGTTCAAAGAGGCATGTTGGGAGCACTTATCTTGCTAAGGATGGCATGGAGAAAAGCAGAGGAGGAGAAAGCGAGAGTGGGGCCATTTGTTCTTCTAGAGCTGTGAATTCCCTCAAGGGGGGGTTTGGGGCCCCACACTTCCTTTATCATTTTCAAGAGTTACAAAAAAAGATCTTTCTAATCTTTTCTTCAAAGAAATGGAATACCTTCTCTTTAAAGGTGTCTTTAAAGTAGGAGAACTTTTCTTTCTGTACTTTTTATAAGAAAATGTAAATTGTCTCCTTTGGTTGGGAACAAATCAAGAATGCCGTCTGGCTCTTTGACTTCTATCTGCATCCCTGAGGCTTTGTTGTTTAGGCAACCTTCTCCCAGGAACAGTTCATCTAGATTGCTGTGGATATTCTTGTGACAAGCTCAGAGGTGTGGGTTCTTTTGTAATCCTCGGTACTCATGGCAGAGCTGTGCCCTTCAGTGATGGAGTCTGAGTACCCAGTTTTTGAGGTTTGTGTAGCTATCCTAGTACTTTAACTGCTATACATTACTTGTAGCTATGGCTTCTTTTAATTTGCTGCTGCACTGGGGTCCTTAGCAGTGGCCACAGATACCTCTCCCACTTGGGTGTGCTGAAACTGCTTCCTTCTGTCCAGGAGGACACTGCATCTCTCAATCAGCTTCAATTCCTTCCCTACTTATGGCAGGGATGTGAGCAGTAGTGCTCACAGCTCTCTAACCTGGGCAAATAAAACTGATTTGTAATATTCTGGAAATTTAGTGTTTTTCAATCAAACCCACTTCCATACCTGCCAGGAGTAGAGTTTAAATCAATCTGAAGATATAGGAAGGCTGCTTTCTTCTTTCACACTTGGGTGGGTTTAAGTTTAGCTATGATTAGTATTGGAATCCAGCTAATAGAATTTGGTAATCAATAGCCATAGTCAGTGCCAGACTATTCCCCTTATCCTGTTTTTGGGAAAGAGTGCTTCTATTAACAACCAGAGAGTGGCTCCCAAGTTGGCCTGCCACACAAGTGTGTGATGAGCACCAGCTTCTGGAGCATGGGGGAATCTATTTCACAAATCTTCACTACAGATTTTCAGTCTCAAACTTCCACTCTTCTTTGGATGGTGTATGGTGTTATTCTGGTCCCTGGGGGTCCTCAAACAGTTGATTTAGATAGATCCTGACTTATTATTAGCTTTCCTGTAAGATGAGTGGAGTCTTAGAGCTCCCTACTCTTCTACCATCTTGGATCCCAGTCACTTGACCCATTCTTAACCTATTACTGTACTTCCTTCTGATTGTCAGAATAATATTCACATTTAAATAATGAAAGAATTACAATTAAATCAAAATATAAGAACAGAGAGATAAATTGAACAAAAATATTGTAAAATTTAATAATTTCAGGGAATAAAAAACAATATAGCAAGAAAATAATTTAATATCATATAATGAAGAAAAATTTTAAAATCTAAGGCTTCAATAAAATAATATATCTCAGAAATTAGTTGGACAGACATCAGGAGGATATAAAATTAGGAGTCACAAAACTCAGTGATAAATTAGATGTAAAGTAAGAAGAAACCAAGTATACTTTAGTAAAATATTAACGTGATTAGTCAGCAGAGAAATCACAGCTAAAGATATAGAAAAAAATGAAAAGGACAGATAGAAGAAAAAGCAATTGAAATAAGAAAGAAATTTTAGGGGCCGGCTCGATAGCCCAGTGGATAGGGTGCCGGCATACCACATGGGAGGCCCTGGGTTCGATTCCCGGGGACCTCTCCTAGCGGGCAGACCGCCCTGAGAATGGCAGGCCACCATGGGTGGGCTGGGCCACCGTGGGCAGGGCAAGAAGCTGCCACGGACAGGGCAAGAGCCGCCACGGGCAGGACAGGTCGCCCGCGGATGAAGCGCAGCCAGCCACCCGCGAACTGAAGCAAGCGCCAGCCGTGAAGGGACGCAGAGACCGCCCACAAGCGGGGAAAGCTGCGCCTGCGCAGTGACCACTCTCAGCGCGTCGCCGCAGCGGGGGGAAGGGGAGATATGTAATAAAATAAATAAACCTTAAAAAAAAAATGAAGAAATTTTAAAGATTGAGAGAAGCTGGAAGAACTAAAATGCTGAAATGTAAATTTCAAAATGGTAAAAACTTGAATTATACAGATACAAAATAAATACATGGCAACAACTTATTTATGATTTCATTAATTGGAGAATCAGTAAGATGATAAATGATTCAAAGAGTTTTTAAGTACTTTATTTTAAAAGGTGCACAAATAAGGTTTTGTTTCCTTTTAAAATTTATTGATAATAATATGCAGATAGATAAGTACATATATAATAAGAATAAATGAAGTTTCATGAAGAGAAAATAGTCCTTTAAACAGAACCAAGACTCAGAAACAGAATATTGTCATCATTCCAGGACACTCCCTTAAGCTGCGTTCTAGTAAGGATCGGAAATGTATTTGTCTACAAAGAACAAATGGAAAATCTTTTTCTCTGAGAGCTTTGATCCCCCCTTGAACCTAATGCAAAACTGACAAGGTTTTTGAGAATTTTGTATGAGTGGATAAAAAGCCAGCCTGGATGGAAGGAGACAGAGACAAGACAACATGAAGAAAAATATGACTTCAACAGCAGAACTGTAGAATTTGAATTCTCCAGTGAAGTCATCCCTTCATGCCAAGACTTTGTGTATGGCAGGATTTCTAACACAGGAATTGGAGGTGACAAGCCTTCTGTGCAGATGTTCCAGGAGACTTGAGCTTCCACTCCAGTGCAAGAGGGTGTGTTCTTCACAGATTACCTGCCAATGATCCCAATGCTTGGGATTTAGTATTATTGTTTGCAGAGAGCAGAACCATCATCCACATGCTTGAAAAGGGGGGTTGGGGGGAATGTCACTACAGCAGGCCCAGAGGTCAAGGCATTGATCCACAGATGAGTCTCAGACCTTGAAATCTAATGGAATTCGCCAGGCGGTATTTCAAACTTCCTTGAAAATCTTAATCCTTTTTACCATCCAATTTCTCTCCTCTGGAATGGGAATGCCTATGCTATGCCTGTCCAAGTATTTTATTTTGGAACCAGATAACTTTTTTTCTAGGTTTCACAGTTCAAAAGACTAGAGAGGATTTTTTTCCTCATGATGCACAACAGTCACAACAGATTTGATGTGACTTAGGACTTAGAGATATTTGTGAAGTGACTTAAGGATTTTGGGTAAAGGGATGAATGAATGTATTTTGTATGTGGGAAGATCATGATTTTTAAAAAAAGATTTATTTTATTTATTAATCCCCCACCCCCTTGCCACTTGTGCTTGCTGTATCTATTCGCTGCATGCTTTTCTGTATCTGTTTGTCTCACTTTGTTGTGTCACCTTGCTGCACTACCTCTCCACACTGTGTGGGCCATCAGCTCTCTGCACCATGGGGGCCAACTTGCCTTCACTAGGAGACCCCAGGAATTGAACTCAGGGTCTCCCATATGGCAGGTGGAAGCCCAACCACTTGAGCCACATCTGCCTCCTGAACAGGATTTTTTGTGTTCCTGTGGGCAGATTTGTCCTTATATTAATCCTCATTTCTTTGGGAGAAACTTTTTTGTAAATTGTAATTCTTGAATTTTTTTTTTTCACTTAACATGGTCCAAATGAATTAGGGTATGTCTTAATATTATTGGGGACTTTATGAAGAGAAGAAACTGTAAGTGAAATGCTAGAGAGAATCATGCAGGAAGAAGCTGGAGGACAAAAAACCAGTAAGAGCAGAAAAAGGAGAAAACAGCTCCATATGATAGAAATCAGTGATACAATCCCAGAAACCCTAAGGATTGCTCTAAGCAAGCACCTGAATACTACAGAATTTGGGAAGAACACAGGTCTTGCTGATATCTTGGATGTAGATCTCTAGCCTTTAAAACCCTGAGGCAATAAATTTGTTTTCAACCAGCTCATTGTTTGGTATCTGCCATAGATATCTGACAAACTAATTTGGTTTTAAAGTTTGTTTGTTTGTTTGTGTTTTTTGGGGGGGAGGGACAGAAATGGCTATAAACTTTAAAAGAATTGTTATAGACATTGGCACACAACTTGACTGTGTAAGACTTAAGGCTGATTTCTGCAGTCTCTGAGTCAGAAACTTTCATCATGGTAAAGTTGAGTTTCCCAGTAGAAGTTGGGTAGCTGAAATAGAAGGAGAAATTCCACTTTCTGACTTCTGGTATGCCCATTTATGTTTTTAAGAACTCCAATTAATTGGGTGGGGAGACTTCACATTCTGTGAGCAATCTTTTTTGATGTGTGTGGATGAAATGAGTTGTAGAAGCAATGACCTGGTTTTGCATGCAAATCATTCTGTGAAATTCTCTCACAATGATAATTAGCCCAATGCTAGCTTGAGCAAACAAGTGGACACCACAGTGCTTGTGAAATACCAATGGTGGATACAGCATTCTATGAGCACAGAGATTGTAGTTTTGGCAGTAGTATTGTGTAAAAAGAAGTCAACTTAGTATCTAAATTAAGTATCCTTTCCAGTAAGAATTAAACACTGCCCCTTCCATGATGAAAGTGGTACAATGTAAGCTACTTCCCACCAGGTAGTATGGTGATCACCTTGAGGAAATGTTACATATCAGGGATTGAGTGTGGGTCTCTGCTGCTGGAAGATTGGACATTCTACCCAGTGAGTAGAAGTCCATCATGCTGAGCCAATGCATAATCTCCATCCTTGTCACTATGGCCACTTTGTTCTTGAGCCCTTTGGAAAATAACAAGAGTGGATGGGAAAAATGCTGACTGGTATTCAAAGAGCAGGTCATTCTACCCACTTAATCATAAAATCTTCATGCTAAAGACACTGTGTCACAAGCATTCATGTGAGATTCAAATATCTTCATATTTTTCAACAATTCAGAACATTCTATTCACACACCTCTCAAACAGACCAATTAGTATACACTTTTCCAACCATGTTCCTTCCAAATATGACTATTGAGTTGAACTACAGTTCACAGCTCAAGAATACAAATACAAATACATCTTTGACCATTTATCCTTCAAGCAAAATAGACTGCCTGAGGTTCTGCATGCTCTTATAAAGTGAACAAATATTTGGGCCTGGGGAGATAAAAAGGAAAATTTATTTGAGCAAGCCAAGATCCTGTTCTCACAGGCCAAGGCCCTTTGTTCTCCCCTGCACCTACATCCTTATATATTAGAAGTAACTAGAGGTATTGAAGGTATGAATTAGGGTTTGTGGAAAATACAGCCATCAGGAGTAACAACCCTAGGGTTTTGGTCACAGATGTGGAAGAAATCATAGACAAGTATACTGTTATGGAACAACAAATGCTGGCAGTTTATAAGCTCTCTGTCCAGTTGAGTCTATCACAGGGGTTCCATGTTGTAACTGTAAAACAGCCTATCCTAAAAAATGATGGATATAAAGCTTACTAACCAAGCCCTTATCAGGGTTTCCTGGTTGAAGATTTTATAGAAATGACATGCTTATCTGCAAAGGTAGGGAGTAATATCAACTAGCCCTCTTAGTCAGGTTTTAAAACAAGTCCTTGGTTGCAGGAATCCATCCTGCAAAGTCTTGTGGGGTCTGTCCATCAAAGCCCATGATGGCACAATGAAATTGATGACACAATGAAATTGAGGAAGGTCTGGGAGAAAATAGCTAAAGAGGCTCTTCCCTTGAGCTGATCCTCAACATATTTTTTATTCATAATTTTTTCACAGTCAAGGACAGGGTGACCATGCAGGGAAACAGATGGATATTGTTAACATGAGGGGTTGATAATAACATCATAAGAATTCCAGGGTGATAATGGGGAAGGAAGACCACAGAAACATTTAGTGGTATACATAGAAGAAAAGATGGGAGATAAGATAATTGATTAGCAAAACAGGTATGTTTCTATTTATGGCAGGGACTAATAGTGGTGATTTCTCTGTATGGGCAGAGAAACAGGTCTCCAAAATATTTCTTAGATGTGAAGATCAGAGGGTTCCCACACTTGGCCCTATATTATTTGAGGAACCAGGCAGGACCACAAAGATAGAGGGTATTGCCTCCATCCTACCCACAATACATGATGGAAATCCTCCAATTCCTTAAAAATCTTGCTACACTGATGGATCTAGCAAGGGATATACTCACAAGGAGGTAGCTGTGGCAATTCAGATGCAAACTGATAACACCTGGCTGGATTCCAGTTTAGGACAGAGTAGACAATGGGCTGACTTATTGGCCAAATGGATGATAATTACTAGAGAAATATGCACTCTCTGAACTGACAGCTGGGTTGTATATTGGGGCCTCACCTTATAAATACATAAATGGCATAGAGATGACTGGTAAATGATGGCATGCCTGTTATTGGGAGCTACCCTATGACAACAGATCTACAATAGCCTCCAAGCCCCAGAGGCATCCCTGACAGTTTACCCTCTATCTATACATCAAAAAATCTCCTGCACCAGAACCAAGAGGTGGATGCTTTAGCTCACATTCATCTGATCTGTCCTACATTTGTTGAAGAAGCAGCCTTATGGCTACTCCAAAACTGTGGCCATAGAGGAGCTGCCATGGGAAGGTACATGGCCACAGCACCAGGCATTTCCATCAAATATTTTGACCTAGTTCATATCATAAGGGATTGTGAGGCTTGCTCTTGGCCTCAGCCATACACAATGCCTTAAAGCAATGGGCATGAACACAGAGCCAACATACAGTTATGAGACTGGCAAATAGATTATATAGGACCCTTGCCTGTTAGTGCTGATAAGTACTGTATGGTAATGTGTGTGGATACTAACACAGGCCTTTTACAAGCCTTTCTGGTAAATCAGACTACCCAACAAAACACCATCAAAAGTATAAAATGGCTCAGTAGTCTGTATTCAATACTCCTTCTCATAGATATTGACCAAAGAATGCATTTTACTTGGCATGTTGTGCAAGAACAGATTAAAGAACAAGACATTGATTGGTGTTCTCATCTACCTCATAACACCACAGGGGCATGAATGATAAAGAAGAACAAATGGCTTGCTAAAACAAAAATAAGGCAATTCACTAAAAGCCTCATAATGCAGAATTGGATCTCAGTGTTTACTAGACTCTCTCCTGCATTTAAACCAGGCTCCAGCTACCGCACATGGTGTATCTCCATTTGAGTTTTTGGCATGGACAGTAATACAGCCCCTAAAATAATAAAGGTATCTGCTATAGCATCTGGCCTTGCCCCAAAAGTGGATGGAAACATGTTGCTGCTGAAGATTCCTGTGGCTTTTACCAGTCACTGGTGGCTCAATCTCTTTAGCCAGTGGATATTACCTCCAGACTGGTTTTGTTTCATAGTGCTGGAGGGTGCTATGCAATAGACCGGTAGAACACTAGAGACAATCTTTCCATTCTCATGATAGCTGATAGTACTACAATATGTCAACAGCATGAAAAGCATGTCAACAGGGACAATAATTGCCAGACTTATGTGGGTAGAACCTACAGAAACACAAATGGTATTATGGCCTGTTCCTATGGAGAGTCAACATGTATGGTATTGTAAGCATAGATCTTGCCCACTCTCAGAAAATGTCCTATGGCCTATGGGAGAAAGCCCTACTATTATTTTACTCACCAAAGAAGACCCCTCTTCCTCTCTTAATTTACCAGAGAAGGACTACTAAATGTTTGTTCTTGTGCTTTTATGCTTCTCTTTGAGGTTAATAAGACTTTGTCTAAGGTCTTCTTTGACTGGGCAATAACTCACAATCAATGGGACTATTGATGATGGCACTATGTGCCAGCATCCAGAAGTTCATTTCTCTCCTGAAATATCCTTCCCTTATCTTTGATGGATTGGAGTAATTGGCTAAAGCCCACAAATAAGAGTTATTATTCTGGGTGACAATTCCCAGAAATGGGTTTACAAAAGCAAACAGCATTCAATATTCTCACTGCAGCACATGGAAGCACATGTGCAATGATTGTACCACATGTTGTGCTTTCATAACTGATAAACATGCTAATGCTACTAACACTTTAAATCACATACAAAAACTATCCAACATATTGGACATCTAGGTCTCATGAACTCTTTTTCCTCCTGGTTTACTAACCTGCCTTCACATTGGCATTATAATTTACTTTTCATAATCCACATTGCACTGATTATTTGTTTGTCCTACTGTTGTTTGTATTGTACTTGCATTCTCCTATCCCAATACCAGTGACTTCATTATTAACCTCCCATCTCCATGCTCAGGGATCTATGTGGAAGAGGTGGCAGAAAGATCGTAAGAGTTGTGGAATTGAGTGGATTGTGGCATAGGTGACTTAACATCCCCAAACACTTATTGCCCTTTTCTTAAATTAAAATGTAAGCTAGATTCAGCTAGTCACAAGTGATGCCTCAGGAAACAATTCCGTGAGAACAAGTAGATCTTAAAATCAATAAAACTGTATCTGATCTTTCCCTCCTGACAAACAATAACATCTACTGTTTTGATGATAATCAAAGGAGCATTCTGTGGATATCATGTACTATACTGCACACCTTGATAAACATATTTAAACATATGTGTTTTTAATCTTGAGCAAAGTGCTGCATTCTTTTACAGTTATGCTTATGCTATGATAAGACCCACCGGCTTCTTAATAGGCATGAATGATGGAGCTCAGAATTGTCTCTCCTTCCATTGCTAAGGAAGAGGAACCCATGGAAGTCACCTAATTACTGCTCATTTTCTCATTAAACTGGACTTGTCCAACAGTCATTCTATGGTGTGGCATATACTTCTCTTCAGTGAGAAGTTGTCATTTTATTCAGCTACTCATTATACTCAAAAGAGGAGTGTTGCAGTGTATGCCAAACTTAATGGCTTTGTGGATTGGACATGTCCTAATGGGAAGCTCAGTTATCATGGTAACTAGGTGGCCCAGAGTTAAGCATTCAGTCTCTACCTAGGCCCATTTGCAGGCTAAAAGCTTTTTTTCTAAAGCAGAGTAATTATCTGCAAAGGATGGTAAGCTTTGTTCTAACCTCTCATGTGTGTGCTCTTTGATTGTCATTTAGAGCTGAAATAAATGATCCAAACAGCATCTCTTTTTGGCACTGACACTACCACAGCAATAGATAAGCTGAATCATTATGGTCCAAATGGCAAAGCAGGTTATATCATAGCCTGCACCTGTTGCAGAGATTCATCTTGTTCTGCCCACTCCTCCAAAACTAACAGCTTTTATGATTATTCAGGGAATGGGCCAGGGTAGAATGCCCAAATAAGAAATATTTTGGCTCCAAAATCTTTAGAGGCCAACTAGGCTTTCTGCCCCTTTTTTGGTTGTAGGACTGGACAGATGGAACAGATCAGCTTTCACTTGATAAGGAATATCTTGACAGTACTAATCCACTAAGTTAGAGTTTCTTTATGTAGGAATCAGACATCCACATATATTTTTTCAAAGTTATTGAAGACTTTGTGATGGACTGAAACTATATTAACCCCAGAAAAGTATGTTCATGAAGCTAATCCATTAATGTGGGTACAAACTTTAAGTAAGGCCCCATGATTAGGTTATTTCAGTTAAGGGACTTTTGATTAGGTTACTTCAGTAAGGTGTGGCCCAGGGTACATCTTAATCCTCTTACTGGTGTCCTTTATAAGAAGAATCAAATCCAGAGGAAGAAAGAGCCATTTAAGCAGTAAGCTGAAGGCAGGGAAGCCCAGGGAAAGCAGGAAAGTCAAGCAGAATCTTCCATGAATCTTGACAATTAACAGAGGTGTCCTGGATCCCTGGCAGATGTCTGGAGAGAAAGTATTGTCTAATGATACCTTGATTTGTGCAGTTTTCTCAGCCTTGGAAATGTAAATTTGTAAACCAATAAATCCTCATTGTAGAAGGCAATGGATTTCTGGTATGTTACTTTTGGAAGCCTAGCAGACTGAAACAGAGCCTTATGTATATAGCCAAGTACCTGTCTATGGATTAGTACATGAGGTCACCAAGACAAGGAAAGACCACATAAACTGAAAATATGTAATCTTTAACTCCATTGTACCTCGAGTAGTGTAACATTCTGTCACAGAATAACTGT
>PVKH010006618.1:0-20902 GCA_004027955.1 Chaetophractus vellerosus | reverse complement strand
GATAGCAAGTCATTTATACCCATTGAAAGGAAAATAGTGTGAATATATTCAAAGAAGGGTAGAAAAATAGGTCTTTGGAAAATATTAGAGAATGCTGAAATAGAAGGAAGCATGGAGGGCACCTTGGTGTACGATAGGAGACACATTAAAAGACAAGGAGAAAGGATGCACTGCCAAACATAGGTAGTGTTAATACAACTATTCATGCAGAGTGTAGGGAAATGTGTGCGTGTGTGTGTGTTTGGTGGGGAGTGGGAGGATGTTAAACGTGTCAAATTCTCAGGAGGAGAATGTGGCTCAAGTGATTGGGCTCCCATCTGCCATATAGGGGGCCCGGGATTCGATTCCCGGGGCCTCCTGATGCAGGGCACACTAGCCTGTGCAGCTAGCTGGCCCGAGCCAAGGGATGGCCCACACGGAGAGCTAGGCACAGAAAAAAGAAAAAAAAAAATAAAAGTGTCACATTCTCACTTGCCATAAGAAGTAAAAAGATAAAATATAGAAGTAAAAGAAAAAGCATGAAAATTCCTGAAGCAACATATTTTAAAAATGAAAATATTGCCCTCAAGAAGTGGAAACTGAAAAAGGGAAGGAGTGGAGGTGGGGGTCTATCCTATATTTCATTATAATCTTATTTAATTTTTAAGGCTATACACATAATATGACTTTGTTATTAAATTAAGAAAATGAAAATGTAGAAGACCTTTCTTGCCTTTTAAAAATTTTAACAGGCATCCCATTTCCTATAAACATCACTTAGAAAATTTTAATTCAGATTGCCGTATTTGGTTATATATTTTAAGTCATTATTCTAATGTTACTGTCAATAATTCAGAGTCAATAGCTGGGTTTGGGAAACTCTGGTACATTGACCATATGCAACCAATTGCCTGTTTTCGTACTGTCCATGGGGTCAGAAAGATTTTTATATTTTTGAATGACTGTAGAGGTACATTTAATAATCTTCAAATTTGCTTCTTGGCCCACAGAGTCTAAAATAGTTACTTTAAGACCCTTTTGAGAAAAATTTTGCCAACACTTGGCCTAAAGAATAGATGAATTTAGTTAACTCAGAGAAAACAAGTAATCAAATATCTCATTTATCTAAATTTCCTATGGTTTCCAACAGTTCAATTACTTGCAAATAGTTGATCCAGTTGTTCTAAGTAAGCACAACCTGTAATTTATATCTGAATGCATGAACTGAACTGTTACTCAATCTATGTAAAAAAAAAATGTTCCAAATTTAGAGGATAACAGGAACTTTATTTTAGGCAGGGACCATATAAATTCATCCTGATACAAGGTAAACATAGACTCTCTCACTTGATATAAAGTCTATAAACTTGGCAGGTACAGATGATCACCTAACACAGAAGTCATATCTTGAGTTCAGGGAGCTTATGGATTCTGTTTTCCTTGGCACAGATCAATAGGTCAGGATACTCATTTTAGAGACTATCCTTAGGTAGCTGCATAACTGTTAATAGTTAACTCTCAAAGAATTTTCAGTGCAAATCTGATGACCTGGAGAATGTAATAAGTATTATTTCTAAAGGAACAAGCCTTAAGTCTGTTGTAAAATTTTCTAGCAGTGAAATCTGTATAAAAATAAAAATAAAATTTGATAAATCTACAAATTGAACCAAAGCTCTGGGATATGATACTGAATCACTCTGGTTTATATGGCAGGTATCAGCCATGGGTAGCTTTTCAAACTTAAATTTAAATTAACTAAAATTAAATGAAATGAAACAATGGATTACCTCAGTTGTACCTGCCTATATTTCAAATGCTAAGTGGCCACATATGGCTAGTGACTACTGTTAGGACAGCACTGAGTTGAAATATTTATATCACTGCAGATTAAAAAAAAAAGATTCAGAAAAAATATTCAGACTGAATTTGATTATGTATAGAAACAGTGAAAAAGGACCAATAGAACAAAATCTTTTTCAAACTGGCTGAACAAATACATCTAGCTTTGGGTGTGAGATAATGAGTATAGTTTGAATGTATTAAGTCCCTATAGTATGTACCCGTATGGAGATGGCTAATAAGTAGAAATGTAGTCTGAAGCTCAAAGGTCTGGTGTCAAGGGAAAAATATATCTGATGGCTATTATATCTGGTGGTTAACGTCTAGGTTTTAACTAAAGCTGTGAAAATGTTCTAGCTTAAGAAGGAATGTAGAAGAAAAAGTGTCATCCATGAACAGAACTTTGAGGGACACAGCATCAGTAACAATTCTTAGTTGCAATCATTAGTTCTGCCATATTTTCTAATGGGACACCAAGAATCCCCCGAGTACAGGGGCAATGACTAGTAAAGGAGGATGGATCATTGATGGGTCCTTGATACTGATGACTGTACTTATGAGCCATTTCTTCTGAAATATCAACTTAACCTAGTATTATACGTTGCCTAAGAGTTACCTTTTTGCTCCAGTGTGGCCTCTCTCTAAGCCAAACTCATCATATAAAGTCATTACCTTACCCGCTCCCCCCGCCCCCGGTGTGGGACATGACTCCTGGGGATGAGGCTCCCTGGCACTAAGGGATTACTACCAAGCACCAACTAGCAACTCACCTGGAAAAAAAGATCTTGACCAAAAGTAAGAAAGGGTAAAGACAAATGAGTTTATATGGCTAAGAGATATCAGAGTTGGGAGGTCATTCCAGAGGTTATGCTTATGCACAACTTAGTAGGATCTCATTTACTGCCACAGTAAATATTGCCTCAAACAGCGGGGCTCCTGAGAGTTCTGGAGACATCCAGACACTATAGGCAGGGCTGACAGCTCTGGAATTTGGTGCCCTGCCAGTGGACCTTACTCTGGAATTTGTGCTCCCCAATGTGACAGTGTTGGAATCAGTTGTGGTTTCCCTACACATGACTCTTCTGTCCCTTGTATTTGGACCTATAGTTAATACTAGAGTTGATAGATTTATGCCCAAGAGACTTAAATCTTTGGGCTTTCCATGTGCCACTTGGGCCCTGAGTCTCAAAAGAGTTGCAACACCTACTCTCCAGTTCATTGGACTAACCCAAGACAACTAACAAGAAAATGATGATGGACAATGACCATCTCAAGGAACAGAGATTGTCTACAACTAGAAGCAAGATAGTCCCATCCATCTGCCCCATGGGATATAAGCCCCCTCTCAATTAGAGGTGGAGTGGGCATCAGCACCCCCAAATCGTCAGGATTGGGGAATGAATGATGGATTAGAGTAGATTTCTGTTATTCTACTATAGACTTATTGTTATTCTAGCAATGGAAGAACTTTTATGATTGATGTGGATGCAGTGGCCACCTGAGGTTCTCAGGGGAGGGAGAGGGGAAAACAGGTGTAATATGGGGGCATTTTGGGGACATTGGAATTGTCCTGAATGATGTTGCAATGACAGATACAGGCCGTTATGTATCTTGCCATAACTCACAAAATTGTGCAGGGCAGAGTTTAAACTATAATGTAAACTACAATCCACACTTAGTGACAATACTCCAATATGTATTCACCATTCTACAGTTTAATTAGAAAAGAAACTAAAGATATCAGGTAGCTTAAAGCATCTATGTGACTGCTAGAGACTCAAAATTGGAGGGTATAAAGCTAAAGCCTTCTAACTATATCATAGAAATGCACCAGCAAAGACCCAGGCACTCCAACTGGCCTCATTGACAATAGACCCTGGGCTACCAGAACTTCAGTCCTGTTGTACTTGTAGACTGGATGCCTCCACTTTCATCCTCACCTTGTCTTGTTCCTAACCTTTCACTTAAAGTCTCACATAGGTGCTCTTCCTTGGTAGAGCCTAATTTAAAATTCTGTACCCTCTTAACTACAAGAGAGGCCAAAAATGTAAGGGATATACAAATCATAATGTATGAAATCTCTCAAAAACATGGGAAGCATTTTCAAAAAACACCCAGAAATCCTGACAGAGGTACATGGTGATGTGGATATCTACATGTACATGATTGGGAGAGGAAGACTGGACTGCTATTCTATAAAGAGAACGTCAGGGGAAGACAATTTTTCAAAAAGTGAGCTGAAATGACAAATGTAGTAGGATGACAATCAAAGAACCCACTACTTTAAGTTTAATTCTGTAAAGGACAAAAAAAGGATGATACCTTATAAGCTCTTTGGGAGAAAGTCTTAATTTCATATAAAAATAATTTGCCAAAAATACTCATTTTACCTGTTTGCTGCATTGCCAGATTGGCCAGTCTTCTACTTTGTGGCAGCATGTTACATGAATTATCTGATTTTATTTTCACTGTAAACCATACAAGACTCTTTGTCTAGATAAAGTAAACTGAAGTTTGGAGACAATAAGTTGCCCAAGATAACAAAGCTGGTAAGTACTAGAGTTGGGCATCAAAGAGAGTATTCTTACTCCAATGATCATTATCATCTCATCATATTATACTGCCTAGTAGTATTAGATTGTGACCTCAGTAGGATACATAACAAATATAACAATATCTGTTAGAGCAAAACTGAAAAAAAATATGGGCTCAGTGTTAGAATAAATTGATTCATAGTTGGATGAACAACCACATCCCAGAGAAGATCTGTCAAGTGCTATCAATTGACAGTGGATTTTTAAAGACATACCACTTGCCTATCTTTCTGTCTTGCTGTGGAATTCAGTAATGTCAACACCTGGAGGAAAAGAATAACACCTGTTGTTATTTTCATTTTTCTGTCCCATAGACTTCTAATTTTGTTATTTTTGTAACTTTCACTTTCTGGTATGTTGACTTAACTCCTTTCTAGTGTTAAAAATAATAAAAACAAATGGAAAATAAATAAGTAGGTGGAAAAGTGAAATGCATGCTTTTCATATTTGCACATGATGTAAAATGTAATAAAAATATAATATCCTAAATGGCAAAATACTCTAAAATATTCTCACAGACTAAAATATAGTCCTATAACTGACAAGTTGAAATTGAAGGTAAGAATTTTAAGTATTTCACTAAAATATATTTGTAAAATTAAATTGACAAACTTATGACAAAGAAAGCATCGGACCAAGGCCTCTGTTGACAAAAGTATGTGTTGAGGGGAGTGGTTGTGGTCAAGTGGTTGAGCACCTGCCTCCCACACAGGAGGTCCTGGGTTCAGTTCCTAGTGCCTCCTGACAAAACAAAACCTAACAACAAACAAAACAAAAGAAAAAACCAACTCTAGGAAGCTGATGTGGCTCAGTGGTTGAGTGCCAGCTTCCCACAAAGGAGGTTCCAGGTTCAATCCCAGGCCCCTGGTACAAAAAAAAAAAAAGAGTTTCTTAAAAAAAAAAGTTACATGTAAAAATTCTGAGGTTTTTACATGATCATGAAATCAATATGAAATAATAGTGAGTACAACTGCTAAAATAAATACTGTTATCAAATTCTGCTTTAAGACAGAATCCATATGAAGTTACATATATTTTAATACATTTCATGGATCTACATTGCATTATGGGGTGCACTTACCCACTCTGCATTTGTATGCCAGCAGGGTGTCATTTGATAAAACTACTTCCAGCATATTTGGTTTCCAGTCCCATATTAAATTGGAATGTATCACCAGTTATTCCAATTGGATTTAAAATGGAACGTTTCCATCACATGTCCAGTTTTCATGTTCAGAAATCTAAGGAGGATCATTTCTTCATTTGTCACATTCATTAGATTCTCTCTTCCAATTTTTTTTCTTCTTTTATTGGTTTAGCACATATGTATTTTCCCACATTCATTTGAGGATAGAGGGTGTATTTTTTAATCTCTGTATTTTCCCCTTCAGCAACTTAAACTCATTAAATGATTTACAATTAATAGTAACTGAATTAACCATGTCCTTAATAAATAAGGCACAGTATTTAATGAGGAGGGAACAATTGAGAAGGAACTGGTTATATAGTTCTGAAACAAGATAAGAAAGAGCTAAAATTTCCATACTGTAATCTAAAATGCCCTAGAATGATAGAGGCAGTGGAGTGACACATAATAGTTATTCAAATTAATATATTTTTCATTAAATTGTCTCTATTTCTTTGGCATGGTTAATCAGGCTGGTGGTTTTAATTTATAACAAGAAACAAACATCTAGAAATTATAACCTCCCCAAAGTGTAATGTGCTCGTTTATAATGTCATAGCAATAATTTCATATCTCTGGATCATCTGAAAAGAAGGCTGAGTTACAATATTTTCAGGAGTTTGCAGAGAAACTAAGATTCTTTAGCCAGAAGCTGAGGACTACACTACTTTATTTCTGTCAATCCACCAGCTTTAGAATTATTTAGACCTTGAGCATAATACCTGAGGGTTTTGGAATAATATTTGCCTTAAATAGGGGATCCCCATGCTCTTGTGTTGCAAATTATTGGGATGAACTAGAACACTTTGTTTTAATTCCCAGCTCACCACTCAACTGCAATTTTTTGACATCCATTGATTTAATTAAAGAAGAATTGACCACTGACCATGTGTCAGATGTTTTGCTAGGCGGTGGGAATATCATAAGGAACAAGCCATGGATCCTGGCCTCATGATGCTTAGGTCTTTAAACCACTGTTTTCTCATCTGTAAAACAGCAATTGTACTCCACATCTAAGATTGCCCCGTGAATTAATAAACAAATGTCTGTAGAATGGATAGCACAGTGGTGGATTGCTTATTTTTATTTCTTTATTTAGTTAATTCATTAGTTACTTATTAAATTATTTACCCCATTACAAACATTATTTCCTTGTGTTTGTGTTCTTATCTTGGTAATTTCCCCTAACTAGGCTGCCCAAGTACCAGGGTTCTGTTCTTGAGACTCCCTGACTGGTTGTGGTTGGGTGGTCCACTCAGTCAGATCAGCTCACCTCTGATCCATTTTCACTCCTATCCTGTGATGAACATCTTTAAATGACTATTGTGTTATCCTTTGTCCTAACAACAAATTCTGATTCCATTCATCTTCTGTCTATCCAAATGCCTCCAATTTCCTTTCTGTTCATTCCACCCCAGAAATTTGCAAACTTTAGTAAGTGCAGGATTCACCTAGGGAACTAGTTCAATTGCATTTTTTTCACCACCATCTCCCAACTGCTAGATGAGGATTCTTTCTCCATCCTCTCACCAAAGAACAAACCCCAGTCAGAGAGACTCAATTGTTAGATAGTCATCACCTAAAGAACAATGACAGATAGTAAATTTTGTGGAATGTCTATCATGTGTGAGACATTTTAGCTGGTGATGCATATTTTTTATCTTAATTTAATGTTCAGGAAAACTCTGAGAGTATGACTACTATTATTGCAATTATGTAGATATGGTAAATGAAGTTCAAAGTATATGTAGTCTGCCCAAGGTCAATGAGCTCAGGTAAAAATGGGGGAAAGAATTCAAACAGATGTGTTGAACCTAAAGCAAATGCTCTTTCACATTCCACCATGCTGGCTCAAATAAACAGTAGCAGTGATATCTACAAGTTATAATAAGTAACACTTTGAAAAAAATGGAAGCTTTTTAATGTATTCTCAAGGACGATCACGATGTTTTCTCTGAGAAGATACTTTTAAGTAGTATAAACTTTTATATGTCACAGTTGAGTGAGGGGAGAGGAACTGACAAAGCCCACTTTTCAGATTCATTACTGTATCGCTAGTCTACGTTTCAATGTTTCCATTAAATGTCTGCTGGGCATACAGGCTTTTCCTCTTTAATTTTCCAGTGGATGGTGTTACTTGTCAGAGGGTAGATAATCATTTTAACTATTATTTTTGTCTTTTTTTCATTAGAAGGCAGAAGGCAGAGTTGATATCATCTCTGTCATATGCACTGTAAATTTCGCCCTGCCAGTTTTCAATCACTATGAGCAGTCAATCAATCTGCCGCCTAAGTCTGGAACTGGTCACCAACAGGCGATTTTTATTTTTATTATCGTTCATCTAATCATTACTGCGTACGAAAAACTCAACTCTGATTTCACATTTTCTGCAATATTTCTTGAGCATATAGAAAAGTCCATGAGCTTTGTCTATTTGTGTGTGTGTCAGCATTTTCCGAGACATAATTCACAGAGGGTAGAATCACTTTTAAGGAGTGTGAAATTCTCAGTCCGTAGCCTCATAATGCTAAGGTGAAGAAAAGGAGTAGGGAACGATCCCCAGTATGTCTAATGAATTTCAAAAGGCAAATTATAAATAGCTCAGAATGTTCACCCAGTTATTACATAAGCTTACATTTTGCTGTTCAAGTACATAATCAAAATAATGAAGGTGAAACCTTCTATTAGAAAATGATACATTCTTTAGATTGAGAGACTGAACTGCAACCAACTGCAAAAACAGAATGTCCTAATAAAGCTGAAGTTGTGAGATTAATTGTTCTCTTATATTCATTTTTAATGAAGAGTAACAATTGACTTGACAGGCTAATTATTATAGCATCCTGAGTCCACAGTATGTAATAAGAGTTATAATTTACTAGTCAATCAAAATCTATGACTTACGTTATTGTACTTGAAATTCTCAACTTTCTTTGTTTGTCATGTTAACTGGATGACATATGGAAATTAGTAAAGGTGTTATCCTCAAGAGAGAATAGAAGCATGAAATATTCTGCTCATATTTCTATTGCATCTGATGTTGTGAAATGGCTTTGGGTATAATGAGCGTGCATTCTTTCCAATTTTCTAATAATTATTATATCGCCATGGGGCATATTGAAATGGAAATTTTGATAAAATATACTAAATCTTAGTACATTCTTATGTTTGACAATATAGGTTCTTATAGAATGGAGGTGGATTAGATTAATCATAATATACAAGCCTCTAATGAGATATATTGGAAGATATTTTGATATACAAACATTATTGCTGGTGTTGCTAGATTTTTTCATACAAAATTTTAAACATTCTTTGCTTGTTTGGTTAAGGAGTAGCAAAGGTATATTTTCTGGGGAATTTCTGTTTTTGAAAACTTATAATTTATCACCTAAATGTGTGGGATTCTTCCTTCCATTGCAATTCTGCCTCTCTGATGCACTTGGCCAATTATGTCTGCACAGCAGCTTCACATTTATACTGAGAGCTCCTGATAACAGAAGCACAGAGGAACTACAGTGACAAGGAGGAATGTGAAGCAATCAGTCCAGGAGCTCTGCATTCAAGAAGATGGGAATTGAAAATCCTGTTTTTCGATAGAGTGTGAATGAGAATTCAACAAGGATTTTCAAGATGTCAGAAAGGTATTACTGTGATAGAACAGTGATGATGTATTTCAAAGAAATGTCTGCATCATATTTGATAGGAAGAGGTAGAAATTCAGTATACCATCTAATCTAAGATGCCATCAATTGTAAAAGTTACCACTACCAATTTGACTGACTCATTGTCTTCTAATCACTTGGAAATTTTATTTTTAAAATGATTGAAAGATTTCTTTACACATAAGTTGACAAAAATATTTACTGTATGTCATTCGAGCATTTAGAAAAAATTTAAAAATGTAAGAGAAATTGATTGGTTAAATGATTCCTAAAATTTCTTTCCAATACAATATTTCTGCAACATTAACTATGTAGGAAACATATACATTTTCCATATGATATTGTCCTCTTGTCCATCAAGAAAAGTGCAGCATTTTTAAAAAGCAGTGTCCAATAATTGTCTTTGGTATCTTCCCCATTAATGCTGGCAATTCTTTGTATTTTGATACAGTTACTTTTTCTGTTTGTGAAGAGAGGCCAACAAAAGGTTGCCAGATAGTAACAAGAACTTCTGTATGTATCATCTAATTTCAGATACATTAAAATGTGGAAAACAGGGCCCAGCTAGATAGTGGATAAGAGCGCGCTGGGGTGCCACATGGGAGGCCCCGGGCTCGGTTTCCGGGGACCTCTCCGAGCGGGCAGACGGCCTTGAGAAAAGCAAGCCGCCGTGGGCGGGGCAGAGCCACCGTGGGCAAGGCAGAAAGCCGCCACGGGCAGGGTGGAGCCCCCATGGGCATGGCAAAGTCACCCGTGAAAAGTGGAGCTGCCGCCTGCGAACTGCGGAAGCCGGCAGCCCGCAAAAACATGGAGGACTGCTGCCCGCAAAACATGGAGCGGAGCCGCCCATGAAAGCGGAGTGGAGCCACCCAGGACGGAGCAAGCCGCCGCCCCCGCGGAGGGCCGACTCGGCGTGTCGCCGCAGAGACGGGGGGAGACAGGAGGCAGACATAGAAAAACACAGAAGAATGGACACACAGCAAGAGAAAGCAGAAAGGGGGGGCGGGGCGGGGATATGTAATAAATAAAAAATAAATCTTTAAAATGTGGAAAACAATGTGACTTAAAGTTGAAGCAATATAGTTAAATCATATCAGTTTGACACTTCTAAAACACGTTCTTATTATAGAAACAACTAAATAATATAACTTCTGGTAATGATTCAATCTTACTTACTACTAAAATCTCTGCTTGAAATAAAGAGAAAAGAAGGTGTCTTAGTTTGCCAGAGCTGCTGTCACAAATACCACATAATGTATTAGTTTAAACAAGGGGAATTTAATGGCATATTGTTTTGAGGCTAAAAGGAATCCAAAATTAAGTTGTTCACAAGCCAATCTTTTGTCCCCAAATCTGTTGCATTTTTGGTGCTGGCTGCTGACCATCCTTGGATTTCCTTGGCTTTTATCTTTGGCTTCTATCACATATTGATATCCTCTCCTTTCTCACTCTGTGACTTCCAGGTTCTCTTTATAAGGCCTCAAGTATCTGGATTAAGGTCTACCCTGGCTCAGTTTGCCACACCTTAACTAAAAATTGCACTTTCAAAAGGTTCTATTTACAATGAGATCACACCCACAGGGACATGGATTAAGATTAAGAACGTGTTTTTTGGGGACACATAATTCAAACTACCACAGAGGGTCTCTAATTTGGCCACCATCAAGATGCCATTAACTATACCTTATAGCATTCCTATCATTCTCCAACATATGAAGGATAAACCTTATTCTTCTCAAAATTAGGGCTCTTTAAAATCAGATCTCCAGATCCAATATAGTACTCAAAATTGATCAAATCATATTATTAGCTATTTATACATGCACATCTAAATCATTAAAGGAAGCTATTCAAATAAGAACAAGGATAATGCAAGGCTTGATTCTAATCATGAACCACTCACCAGGAACCTGTTAAAAATACATTCATTGTGAATAAAAATTCAATATCTCAGGCCTGATCTTGGACCTCAATGTTATCAACTTTTTGTTTTCTTGGACTTTCTTGTATACGTCTCAGGGTCTAACAGACTCACTTTGCAATATAAAGTTTTATTGCAAGGTCTTTGCTACAGTATACATAAAAATTATTGTTTTGCTCCTGTTCTTGATTCAGATATTTCTGCTGATCCCAGGACTATATTAACTGTATTAATTTTCCATTTGTCTCTCTGATAATGCTTCAAAATTTGCATTGTTCATAGTCTACATTTTCTTACATTAAATTGATTATCCTATGTTTTCTCTAATGAGTTGATTGACTAAACCCTTTCTACCTAGTCTCTGTTTTGTGCTAAACTCTACCTCTGTCTTCACTAATTTATTTTCTCTTTCACCACTCTTCCCCCAAGTACTAGCCTCAGTCTACCCAATTCTACAAGTCAATGACCTCCACACATCTTTTTTTACTTTATACTTCTATCAGTGAAATAGTTGCATGTTTAGTTATAATCTGTATGTATGTATGTATATTACACTACTAATTTTTTTTGGCTCAAACTCTGCTCTTATCTCATTAGATCATCAACTGAAAACTTTTTGCTTTATAATAGTATTACTAATATAATTGGGAATAAGAATAAAGATCGCCTTGAGAATGGCAAGCCGCCATGGGTGGGCCAGAGCCGGCGTGGGCAGGGCAAAAAGCTGCCACAGACAGGGCAAAAGCCGCCACGGGCAGGGCAGGTCGCCCGCGAATGGAGTGCAGCCAGCCACCTGCGAACTGAAAGCCGGCCGTGAATGGAAGCAGAAGCCGCCCACAAGCGGGAAAAGCCGCGCCTGCACAGTAACCAGTCTCGGCGCGTAGCCGCAGCAGGGGTGGGGGAAGGGGAGATATGTAATAAAATAAATAAAAAAAAATAGATGCCAGTTCTATTTTTATATTATTATTTGCTTATTTTTGTATTAGTTTTTTTTCAATCTTATGTCTTTAAAGGAATATTTTTAAATCATTCTTGTGAGAGTAACTGTAGTTTAAATTAGAAAATATAGTGTGCATGCTCTCTTAACTTAGGATATGGCCAATGACATTTGACACAGGGACACCTCACATATTAACTGAAGGGGTTTTCAGTGTCAAGTTTTCTTTTAATTATTGGTAAATTTTAACTTTAATAAAAATATATGAATATAGATATATAGATGTTGATAATGTATTTTCTTGGTTCATTTTAATGGATGATCTCACATCCTCTCTAGAATGCACTCACTCCACTTGGAGATCATTACCTCTTTGTCACATGATAAATGATTTTATAGTAAATTTCTGGTTATCTAGCCTTCTCTGACTGTACTGGATGGAAAACACTTTAGTATTCTGCAAAAAAGCAAATCAAACAGTAATAAAAGTAATCTTACCTTCATGTAGCTTTCTTATTTCTTATTTTGAAAATGTTCCCATTCAGGAATGGAGCACAGACCAAAATGACCAAACATCAACTTATGTCAACCTGCTTCAAATTCTTTCAATTGTTGAAGAGAAGTGAATTCACCTTTAGCTTTTTTATTCACTAGGAATAAATTACATATGCAAGTTCCTCACTTTCTCCATTTTTCTTACTAGGAAATGAATAGTATTGATGAATAGAGATTATTCTTTGTTGTCTGGGTATTCTTCCTTATTTTCTCCTGTTGCTTTGAAATTTTTTGAACCCTGTATCATTAAATATTTCCAAAATGACTCTGGATCTCCAATTTTGATAAGGAAATAGTTCAATTCTCAATATTCATTTAAGTAGACAGGTATTGAAAATATGCCATGGAAGGCATATGCTAGGGACTGGGGATAAAAATATGGTCATAAAGTCCTAGAACTCAGAGTCTGGTGAAGGAAACATATGCACATATGTATAATTTTACCATAATCTGATATGCATACTCTGCTATAATAGAACAAGCAAGGTAATAATTCTACTTAGAGAGCAGAGAATGCAGTTTGGCCTTGGATGATAAGCAGTTGTCTTCCAGGAATATATTGAAAAGCAGAACTATACTAGAAGAAGTGTAAGCAGGAGAAAACATTGGAGTCAGAAAAATACTTGGTTCAATGTTGTGTTTAATGAGTCAGGAAGGAAGAGAGAATGACTAGACATGCAGCTCAATTTACACAGATTTTTGTCATCCAAATGCACAAAACTTCTTAAATTCATCCAGAAATTGATGATGTTTCATAAATATTTTATAAATGTTTTATAATTTTTTCCCAAGAGTAAGTAACTAATTTTCACTATTTCTGAAGTATATTATAATCCATATATAAGCCAGGGTTGTTTTTGTGTTTTTGTGTGTGTGTGTGTGTGTGTTTTTCTTGTTTGTTTTTGTTTATAAACAGTAGAAAAACTTCTGACTAACTTAACCATAGAGTAAATTTCTTTGAAGGCAACTTGGTTGCTGAGAACATTAAAGAGGATCACAATAAACTCTAGGAAAGGGAAGGAAACAGAGGAGGCTAAGAATTTGTATAGAAGAGATTTAAGTATATTTTCTTTAGACTGTTTTGGTTAGATTAGCCCCATTTCAAATCGTTTATATCTTTGTGTCTTTCTCATAGAATTTAGCGTTCATAGCAGAGTCTGATTTGATTAATTTGGGTCTTGAGCAAACCTCTTTTCCTGGTAGAGAAAGGGGCAACCCACATGAGATTAGGCAGAGGTAAACTTCTAAGTCAATATTACCAAAAAAGGTTGAAGGGAAGATATAAGAGAATTAAACAATAGTTATCCATTGCTTGCATTCTTGTAGTTGTTCAGCATAAACACAAAATCATTTTGTTTCATACCAACAATTTTTAGCACTTATAATATTACATATATCACATTTTAATTTTCCTATCATTCTAAAATATATATATACACACAAATATGCATAGATATAGATATAACTGATATACATGTGGATGAAATATTTCTTCTTCCTCTCCCCAGAAATGGAGATAACCATAATACCATTGCTGTAGCAGTTTCAAGATCTGTTTTTATTCCCTCTATTCTTGTCTTGTATTTACCGTCTCTAGATATTTTACAATCTGTGCTACATGTGGCCACAATCAATACGCTTTATATTAATAGTGCAGGTAAGGAAGAGGAAAGAGATCATTTTGCTTTTTTTTATTATTTACTTATTTAATTAATTTTTTGTTGTTGTTGTTTCTTTTTTTGGGTACAAGTTAGCAAGCAAACACTATAATATTTGCTTCTTCAATTGTCCAAGTCCATAAATTTATATCTGTGATGCTTTTCCTCTTGGCAATTTCCCCTTACTTTCACTTGAAAATTTAGCTATTTGGAATACTTTGCCTAAACCTAATTTTGAAGGCTCTGACAATGATGATCCTGCTTATAGAGTACTTCTGTGATCTTCTCTTAAACTTTACAATTGCTGTTATTAATCTAAAATCGTGTCCCTAAGAGTTCCTAAATTCTTCTCCATTGTCTTTGTCTAAGAGCAAAACTAGTTTGCAATGATTTAAATTCATTCTTGTTTTATAGATCTGGTGGCATAAGATGGCTTAAATAGCTATAAGGCATTCTCAACTTCCGCTATAGTGTAAGCAATTTTGTATACTTTGCTAGTAGCTGAAAATAGCTTAAAATATTTTTTTATTTTAAATGTTTGTTTGTTTTTTATTTTTAATGAAGCTTTAGATTACGTAAATGTTTCATCAAAAATATAGAGGATTCCCATATGCCCCACTCCCTCCCCTTCCCATACTTTCCCACATTAACAACATCTTTCATTAGTGTGGCACATTTGTTACAATTGATGAAAACATATTGAAACACTGCTACTAACCATGGAATATAGTTTACATTATAATTTACACTCTGCCATGCACCGTTTTATAGGTTTTGACAAAATGTATAATAGCCTCTATCTGTCATTGCAATATCATCCAGGACAATTCCGATGTTCCCAAAATTTCCCCCATGATACAACTATTCTTCGCTCCCCCTCCCCTCAGAACCTCTGGTGGCTACAGCCTTTATATCAATGATACAAGTTCTTCCATTGCTAGAATAATATAATAGAATAATAACAAGTCTACTTTTGTCCATTGTTCATTCCCCAATCTTGAGGATTTTGAACTGGTGTGGCAGTTTGATATTATTTATTAATTCTGTAAATAGATATTGGATTATGTTCATAAACTGGTCTGTTCCTCTGGGTGTATTAAATTGTATTAAATTCAGAGGTTTCACTTTTACTTGACTAAATAACTACTAAGGCTTTGATTGGACCACGTCAGTAGGAAGTGGAGTCCCAGCCTCCTTGGTGGGTGGGGACTCATAGAGAAAACTACGTGACAGAGGAGTTAGTTGGAGTTTTTCTGATGCTGGAGCCCTGAGAAGTGAATACACAGAGAAGCAGATATATGGGAAAAGAGAGAAGGCTCCATTAGACATGGCATAGGCCGCAGGGAGAGAGACGAGCTGTTTGCCTGATAGTTTACATCTGGCCTTGTGGAGAGAGCAGAGCAGCTGAGACCAGACAGAAATGAGCCCTGGGAGAAATGAGACTTTTACAGCCTAGAGCTGAGGTTGGAAGAAGCTGGGACCACCATGGAGCCTTAGGAGGAAGAAGAAGGCTAAATTTCCTTGCAGATGTCAGCAGCTATCTTGTTCCAACATGTGGCAACAGACTTTGGTGAGGGAAGTACCTGTCTATTCAACTCCTTCGCCCATTTATAAATTGGATTGTTTATCCTTTTGTTGTTGAGTCATATGAGCACTTTAAATATTCTGGATATTAAACACTTATCTAACGAATGGCTTGTAAATGTTTTCTCCTATTCTGTAGGTTGTCTTTTCACATTCTTCACAATTTCCTTCAATGTACAAAAATTTTTAGTTTTGATAAAATAAAATTTACCTCTTGTTTCTTTTGTTGCTCATGTATTTGGTGTCACATCTAAGAATCCACTGCAAAATCCCAGGTCATGAAGATTTTCTCGTATGTTATCTTCTAAGACTTTTATAGTTTTAGCTCTTATATTTAGATAACACATTTTGAGTTGAATTTTGTATATGGAGTGAGGTAGAGGTCTAACTTAATTCTTATGTATATGGCCATCCAGTTTTCCTAACAGAATTTGTTGAAGAGACTATTCTTTTCCCTCTGCATCTACTTAGCACCATTGCCAAAAGGCATTTGACCATAGCTGTATGGGTTTATTTCTAGACATTCAATTCTGTTCTACTGATATATTTCTCTTTCTTTGTGCCAGTATCACACTGTTTTAATTATTGTCATTTAAAAATACAAATTGAAATGGGGAAGTATGAGTTCTCCAACTCTGTTTTTCTTTTTTAAGTTTTACTATTCAGGGCCTTTTGCAGTTCAGTATAAATTTGAGGATTGGTTTTTCCATTTCTTCAGAAAAGGCTGCTGGAAATTAGTTGAGATTGCATTGAATTCATATATTGCTTTGGGTAGTATCAACATATTAACAATGTTAACTCTTATAATCAATGAACAACAGATGTCTTGCCATTTATTTAGCTCTTATTTAATTTCTTTCACAGAGTTTTGTACTTTTCAGTACATGTCTTTTGTGTCCTTAGTTAATTTACTTGTAGATACTTTATTATTTCAGAGACCATGACAAATGAAATTGTTTCTCAGTTTCCTTTTCAGGTTATTAATTGCTAATATACAGGAACACACTTGCTTTTTTATGTGTTGATCTTGAATCCTGCCACTTTGCTGAATTCATTTATTAACTCTGAGAGTTTTCTTGTGGATTCCTTTGGGTTTTCTACATATAGGTTTATTTCATTTGCAAGTATGGATAGATTTACTTCTTCCTTTCCAATATGGATACTTTTATTTCTTTTTCTTGCATAATTGCTCTGGGAAGAACTTCTAGTACAGTATTGAATAGCAGTGGTGAAAGCAGGTATACTTGTGCCACTCTGGATCTTAGGGAGAAAGCTTTCACCATTGAATATTGTGTTAGCTGTAGGTTTTACATAAATGACATTTATCATGTTGAGATGTTCCTGTCTATTCCTACTTTCCTCAGTGTTTTCAGTGAGAAAGGGTGCTAGATTTTGTCTCATGCCTTTTCTGCATTGATGGTCATGTGATTATTTTCCCGCTTCACTCCATTTATGTATTGTATTACATTGAATGATTTTTAAAATTTTGAGTCACCCTTGCATTCCTTGGATGAAATTTCCCTTTGGCATGGTGTATAATCTTTTTAATATGCCAATAGATTTGGTTTGCTAGTATTTTGATAAGGATTTTTGCAGCTATATTCATAAGGGAAATTGGTCTGTAATTTTCTTGTGATTTTTTTACTAGGCTTTGGTATCAGAATAATGCTGAACTCATAGAATGAATTCAGAAGTGTTCCCACTGCTTGAGTTCTTTGGAAGAGTTTGAGAAGAATTGGTGTTAATTCTTCTTTCAATATTTGGTAGAATTCACTAATGAAGCCATCTGGCTTACACTTTTCTTTAGTGGGAAATTTTTGATTATTGATTCAAAATCTCTGTACCTATTGTTATTATAGGTTTGTTAATGATTTATATTTCTTTTTGAGTTAATTTGGGTAATTGATATGTGTGTTAGTCAGCTAAAGGGATGCTACTGCAAAATACCAGACATCTGTTGGCTTTTATAAAGGGTATTTATTTGGGGTAGAAGCTTACAGTTACCAGGCCATGAAGCATAAGTTACTTCCCTCACCAAAGTCTGTTGCCACGTTTTGGAGCAAGATGGCTGCTAACGTCTGCAAGAGTTCAGGCTTCCTGGGTTCTTCTCTTCCAGGGGCTCATTTTTCTCTGGGCTCAGCTGCTCTGCTCTCTCCACAAGGCCAGCTATAGACTATCAGGCAAATTGCTCATCTCCCTTCCTGGGGCCTCTGCCTCTAAAGGAGCCTTCTCTCCCTCCTCACATATCTGCTTCTCTGTGTGTTTACTTCCTGGCACTCCAATATTAAAACTCCAACTAACTCTTCTGTCTTGTCATTTTCTCATAATTTAATCAAGTAAAAGTGAAACCTCTGATAGACCAATTTACAAACATAATCCAATATCTATTTTTGGAATTCATAAATAATATCAAAGTGCTACAATGTGTTTCTAAGAATTTTCCCCTTTCTTCTAGATTATCTTATTTGCTTGCAGAGAGTTGTTCATAAAAAGCTCATAACCCTTTTTGTTTCTGTATGATCAGTAGTGATATCACCATTTTCCTTTCTCATTTTATTATTTGTAAATTTTCTCTTTTTTCTTTGTCAGATTAGCTAAAATCTTGTCAGTTTTATCGCTTTTTTCAAAGAGCCAAATTTTAATTTGTTTATTCTCTTAATTGTCTTTTGTTCTTTATTTTATGTATCTTCACTCTAATCTTAATTATTTCCTTTCTTCTGCTAACTTTGGTTTTATTTTGCTCCTGTATTTCTAGTTTCACAAGATGTTAAGTTAGGTTATTAATTTGACATATTTCTTCTTTTAAACATAGGTATTCATAATTATATTTTCCCTTTGAGCAATGCCTTCATTGCATTCCATTAGCTTAGGTATGTTATGTTTTTATTCTCTTTTGCCTCTAAGTATTTTCTAATTTCCCTTGTTCTTGATCCCCTCTATTGAATGTTTTTTTTTAAAGATTTATTTTTATTTATTTATATATCCCCCCCTTGCTGCTTGTTCTTGCTGTGTTCATTTTGCTTTTTGCGTTCTTCTGTGTCTGCTTGTCTCCTCCTGCTGCGGCATCCCGCCAAGTCAGCTCACCCCGTGGCGTCCTGCCTGCTCGTGGCAGCTTGCCTTCTCGAGGCAGCCTGCTTTCTCAAGGAGGCCCCAGGAACTGAACCCGGGGCCTCCCATGTGGTAAACCAGAGCCCTACCAATTGAGCCACAGCTGGTTCCCCTATTCAACGTTTTTACTTCAGTTATTGTACTTTTGAATTTCACATTTTGCATTTGAATCTTCTTAATATTTACATCCTATTATTAAATTTTTCATTTTGTTCCCATATTCTTTTCCTAATTTCCTTTGGTTCTTTATCCATGTTTTCTTTCATTCATCGATCCTATTTATGAGAGTTGTTCTAAGATATTTGGTCAGTAAGTTTTCCTTTGGAATATTTTCTGTTGATTTTTTTTTCCTTTAATTGGGCCATACTTCTCAGTATCCTTATATATTTTGAAATTTTTATTGTATACTGGGCATTCTGAGTATGATGTTGTGGTCATTCTTGAAATCTAGTTCTCGCATTCTTCAGTAAGCTAGAATAAGAACAAAAAGAGAAAAAAAATAAAGGAAGGTGTAGCAATTTGGTATCGTTTATGAATTCCAAAAATAGATATTGGATTATGTTTGTGAATTGGTCTGTTTCTCCGGGCATATCAGATTAGATTGACTTCAGAGGTTTCACTTTTACCTGATTAAATAGTGATTAAGGCTTTGATTGGGCCACATCAGTAACACCCTTGGTGGGTGGAAACTCACAGAGAAAATGACAAAGCAGAGGAGTTAGTTGCAGTTTTGATGCTGGAGCCCTGGGAACTAAATACACAGAGAAGCAGATATGTGAGGAAAGAGAGAAGGCTCCATTGGACATGGCAGAGGCCCCGGGTAGAGAGAGGAGCTGTTCACTTCATAGTTTATGGCTGGCCTTGTGGAGAGAGCAGAGAAGCTGAGCCCAGAGCAGAAGGAGACCCAGGGCATAGACAAGACTGATCCCAGCCTATAGCTGATATTGAAAGAAGCTAGGACCATGGAACCTTAAGAGGAAGAGAAGGGTTCAACCTTTGCAGATGTCAGCAGCCATCTTGCTCTAACACATGGCAACAGACTTTGGTGAGTGAAGTAACTTCTGCTTTATGACCTGGTAACAGTAAGCTTTATAAAAGTCAAGAGATTTCTGGTACGTTACACCAGCACCCCTTTGGCTGACTAATATAGGAGGAAATAAAGAGAAAGGAAATGAAAAGAAATACCAAAGAACAGCCAACACACACACGTCTGCCCATGCACACACACACACAAAGAAGGCAAAGAATAACAAAGTGCACTGCTTCTCCTAGTCTTTCGTTATATGCTGGTAGGAAGCCAGAAGTTCCTGCTTTTGAGACATAGACCTAGATCAGCATCCCTGCTCTCCCTCAGGGATCTGCCAGTACCCAAAATATAAACTAGAGAAAGAGAGAGTGAGAAAGAGATGCACTGGCTGTTTATGTCCTTGTAAATAATGGTGTAAGGCCAGAAGACACCGTTTCTGAGAGAAACTGAGGATAGTGTCTGTACTGAGCCTTCAGGGATGTACCAGTTTAAACACTGCAAGAAAGAGAAATAAGAGACGCACACAATAAAAAAGAGCGCTGGGTCTTTAAATCGTGATAGAACTTTGAAGCCAGAAACTTCTACTTCTGAGGGCTGAAACCAAGGCCAGAGTCAATGTTGTACTTTCAGGGATCTGCTAGACCAGGGAAAGCCCACACGTGGTCTCGAGACTACAGCTTAAGTTTCTACTTTATAATTGTGAGGCTGATGCTTCCCAAAGGCCTCACCCAATATCATAATCTCGCACAGTCATTATGGGAATCATTGCATCTGTGTGTCTTCAAATTGTTGGAAGAAGCATTAATAATATAGCCTAATCTTTTTTTTAAATTCTGGAATCCACACAAA
>PVKH010006617.1:0-20900 GCA_004027955.1 Chaetophractus vellerosus | reverse complement strand
AACCTGCTAAACCTGGATACTATAAAACTGGGGTTCTTAACCATTTTTGTTCCACGGACCCCTTTGCCATTCAGGTGAAAACCAGGGACCTCTTCCTAAGTCTACGCTATGCTGTGTGTTATTTAATAAATATATCACACCTGCACCAACATAGCCCCACAAGAATAATGTTTTTTTGAATTTCAATTCAAGCTCACAGACCACTTGTCAAGAACCCCTGCTATAAAACTATAAGAATCACAGCAGTTTAGGGAGGCAGACTTCTAGACCCTTAGGCCACTGACCTGCCTCTGCACTAGCAAATAAACTCACTCTCTTTGAAACCCCGGTATCTCAGGAATTGGTTAAAGCGCATGGGGCAGAAGAACTGCTTTTGCTGGGTATCAGTCTGGTCTTAGTTCTTTCCTTGGGTCACTCTGCAACCTTGGCCATAGTTTCCTTACCTGTGAAAGACAGGAAACAGTGAAGTAGCCTCTAAGGAGTGCTTCTAGCTCTAAGACTCTGTGACTACTATATTATTTTTTTTTTAGAAGAAAAAACATTTTTTATTCTGGTGATGAAAATATCATCTATATAAAGAGCTATATAAATATTTATACTATATGTGTGTGTGTATATATATATATTTTTTTTTAAATGATAGGGTAAATTAGCTTTCTCTTTTGTTGGTCTCTAACTATGCAGAGACAGTAAGCTAATATTGATTCTGGTGTTTGGGTCACTGCTTCTCTGAAAAAAGTGCCTGTGCTTTAGGTACTGCTGTATTTGGGGAATGTCTAGCTTCCTTCCACCCCCAACAACCTGGCTGGACTTCAAGACTGAAGCAGACTGATTAGTAAGAGACCCCTATTCTAGGCCTTAATATGAAATTCCCAGGAGCTGCCAGACATAAAATGACTTGATGCCAAAACATCCAGGTGGAGAAGAAAAATTAATAAATTATAGGGATATTTTATATATACAATTCCAAATATGGCTACATGGAGTTTGGAAACATCTGGGTGATGAATTGGAATTTCACTTTTGCTTCAGCTCTTTGGCATAATGTAAACACAGCCTGCAAGTCCCTAGATATAAATGGGAGAGTTGGAAACTGCAAAAGGTAGATTGAGAAAGAATCAGATTTCAAAACTGTGGCCCATGCTGCTTGCCAAGTAGGAAAAAAAATTCTAAAAATTCAAAGCAGTCCAAAGCATTTTGTCTCAGAGTTAAATTAAAGATATAGTGTCCTAGGATGCTAAAATTAGAAGCTATTTTGCATATTCTTTCACTATTTAGATGTGAAGTTTGGGGAAATATGTTTCTTTTCATTTTAGTTTATATTTGTTTAAAGGGCCTATTAATGTGCTGTTGGTTACAGTTTTCTCCTACTGATTCTACATATGAACTAAGATTTTGGGCATTGGAGAACTATTTTCAGAAAATAGTCTTCAAAAGTGCTATTTCTTTAAAAGTACCAGATGAAGATATATGGTATATAGCACAGGCAGTTACAGTATGAATTTTAAAGCCTTTCGTATCCAATTACTTGCAATAACTTAGTTTCCCAACCTACAATAAATCACATACATATATAAATGCTACGGAATTTAAATATGAGTAGAGTTTTACTATAAAAGTATAGCACTAGGAATCAGTATTTTTGTTATATATAGTACTTTTTAACATATGTGAAGTAAATTTCATTGATTTGGGTTTGCCTAATTTAGAGTTTGTGGAGCTGACTTGAAGTTGCCTGTTCATTAGGAAGTCATTCTTCATAGAAAGCTCAAATTAAAGGTGTAAATAGGAGTGCAAATGGGAATGTATAAAGTACTTAAGAGTAAATTTAAAGTACTTTGGAAGTACATTTGCATCTGAAATTGTTATGCTAATTATAAGTAATTCTTATTAAAGCAAGTCTCCTAAGATGATCTTTTATGCAATTTCCTTAGTGAATCTGAGTTACAAAATGTGGTAGAAAGAAATACACCAGAATTTCTTTTAAATACTGTATTCTTTAATTCAGAAATTTCATTAATTGTAAATTACCTTCCTGCTAATTAATCCAAATTGGTAATATTTTGCTTGCAAATTCAGTTGAGTTCCTAAAGCAATAATTCTGTCCTCTATAAATTTGGAGTCGGTTTTTAAAATATAGGATTAAATCATAGTTTTCTAACCAAATTTTATATTTTCTAACATCAGATTGGTGATGTTTCTATGATCTAATGTTCTCTATTTCTCAGTGGCAAGAACTGGCATACAGATAAAAGCTATTTTAAAAATAAGTGGAAGAAAGATAAAAGAAAAAGTTCCTAACAGGTGGTTCAAGTTAGAATTAGGAGTCTCCTCTGGTAAATGAGTTTCCTTGTCAGTACAAGAGTCCAAGAAAAAGCCGATGGCAGTTGGGGACGGTAAAGTACAGTACTAATGGTAAGACCCACCAAGTAACTGGTATCTCTATTCCCCTGACAAGTAAACAGACTCAGCATCAGCCATGCTCCAGTTCTTTGTTCTCTAAGCATTCATGTGTAAGTCCCTGTTAATGTAATATTGAAGCAACTATTTGGAAAATGAAGACAATCTGAAGTTTTTTGGAGCCTATGCTCCCAAAAGCAGAGATGATAGGTGAGAAATTCCCAACTGAGAAGACCACTCTGCTCTCACATATTCTGAGATCACCCACCTTCACCTTCCCTTAATGACATAGGTGTGACCTCTCTCCGTCCTTCCTCCTGGCTCCCCTAAGCCTTGCTGGTGACCCCTTGTTTACCTACCTCTATAAATCCCTAGGCTCACTTCATTTTCTTTGAAAGAATCCTCATTAATAAATGTTACCATTATTCCAATAGCCTGAATAAAATCATCTCCTTAACTGTCCTGTGCAAAACTGTCACAGTTTTGTTGCCACAGCTTGGATGAGATTGGACCTCACCTTTGGATCCCTGTTTACCTAGGCAACAAGGACTCTTGGAGCTCTTTATGTTCTCTTCCTGACTGGTGATCCAAGGACCCAATGGTGAGTTCAACATCTGATCCTGTGCTCTAGACTCTTGTCCATTGGTAACAAGGTAAGGATTTTTATTTTTAATTTTTATTCTAGTAACATGTATACAAACCCAAATTTCCCCCAACAACTGAGTTCAAATATGCAGTTCAGTGGTAGCAATCACACTCACAATGTTGTGCTACCATCACCACCAAAACATTTCCATCACCCTAAACAGAAATTCTGTACCATTAAGCATTAACTCCCCATTCCCTGCCCACACCCAGCCCCTAATAATCTGTATTCTAGTTTCTGACTCTATGCACTTACTTATTATTTCATATCATTGATCACATACAATATTTGTCCTTTTGCATCTGGCTTATTTCACTCAGCATGGTGTCTTCAAGGTTCATCCATGTTGTCACATGCATCAGAACTTCATTTCTTTTTACAGCTGAATAATATTCCATTGCATGTATATACCATATTTTGTTTATCCATTCTTTGGTTGATGTACACTTGGGTTGCTTCCATCTTTGAGCAATTGTGAATAATGCCGCTATGAACATCAGTGTGCAAATACCTATTCGAATCCCTGCTTTCAGTTTTTTTGGGTATATACCTAGAAGTGGGATTGCTGGGTTATGTGGTCATTATATATTTAACTTTTTGAGGACTCACCAAACTGTTTTCCACAGCAGCTGCAAAGTATGGATTTAATTTTGATTCTTTTTGAGTACTCACTTGATTTCAGGTGCCAGCTTATTTTGGTTTCATACTCTGACCTCTTGGTGACCTCTGTGAATGTATTAATGGTTTGTAGATCTCTTGTCTTTGTTGGTACCTACCTGAAAATTGGTCTGAATCTTTTTACCCTGCCTGCATTGTCAATCCTTACCAAGTTTTCAATTATTATAGTTTCCTTTGACATCTGGCTACAATCCTCCAAACTAATGTTTCCAATTTTTCCTCCCTCCCACTTGATTTGGCATCACTAAGAACTAAAACCTGACAGCTCAGGTCTGTATTGGCCTCTAGGTTACCTTGCAACGAGCACTTTTTCCAGAATCTGAAGAAGCCCTATCAGCTGAAACCTGGTCACTTGATATAAACCTCAAAAGACTCATCAGTGCAGCAGATGATGCATGAACCAGAGTTCTCCCTGGACAAGCCGCTGTCTGGACCACTCAGGAATTCCAGGCATGCAAGCATTCATATAGGGGTAACCATACTGTGGACAGCATCACACGAGCACTGATATCCTAGCTCATGAGCATCAAGAAGCTCATAATTCTGTAATCAGAAGATCTTCCTCCACATACTTCTTAGAGTACCCTTCTTAGGTTACCGTCAGGGTTCAACTCCCGGCTCTTTACTTTTACGTGTCCTTTTATATTTACACTTTTCTTTTTCACTTTAGGCATTCCCCTTTTAAGTTGCCTCATTTCCAGGACTCTTAAACAACTACAGTTTGCTACCACCTTTCAATAAATGGTTCAACTGGTTTTGCAGGAACATGAACAAGAATCCTCCAGCAACTATTTCTTAAACTCTGCTTTGCCCCACTTAGGAGGTTATGATCACCTCTGAGTTATTCAGTGACAAACAATATTCGTTCATCTTGAACCAAAGTGGAAACAATGTTGAACTTTACCTGAGCCCTGGCCTCACAGAAAGCAGCAACAGCTGAGAAATTCTTCCTACCCCCCCCCCTTTGTGTTTGTTGTAATAGCTAACCTCTAGGGACCACCCTGCTCTCATATATTCTGAGCTAAGTCTCATCTTCACCCTTCACCAATGACCGAGATAAAACTAATCCTTCCTTATGACTTCCATAAGACTCAGGGTGTTTACCTGCCTCTCTAAAACTTCAGACGCCCTTCCTTTTCCTTGAGATGTTCCTCATTAATGAACGTGCTCCCTATTGCAATAGGCTTAATAAAATCATTTCCTTAATTGTCCTATGCATTTTGTCTTTCACAGAGGAAATTTTCATCAAAATACACATATGACAATATGTATCCTACACACAGAGAGAAGGTCAAAGTAAGGTGGATATCCACAGTTCTACAAATTTCATCAGTGGTTATTCGTGCCACAGAGTGGCTCTCCATAAAGTTCAAACTAATGGAATAATTGCCTGATAGCTCAGCTGGGGCTATGTGGACACATTCTCAGAAACTCTGGTCCTCATTAATTTCACCTCTTCCCACAAAGCTCAATTATTCATACCCAGAGAAAAATGGGACATGACTGCATGGCTATTTATTTTCTGTAGATGAAATTGAATCACTTGTCAAACCTTAAAAAAAAGTTCACTTTCTGCTGATTATTGCTAAAGAGATGTCAATCTAAGTCTGTTGTATAGGTCAGTTTCTGGTATTCCCCTGCAAATAGATTTTCTTCCCCATCTGCCTTCTGTATTTTATGAGCATAAGTGTAAGAAAAGAAAAGTTAGGAAGTTAAAAGAAATCAGAAAAGGTAAAATTAGAGGAAAATATGTAAATTGGAAAACCAAAGAATTTCCCTCCATTATTGAAGATATAATCATAAAGGAGACTTCATCTTTGCAATCTACTTTATCTTCAGATTAAAAATACAGAGAGAATAGATTTACCTTTTGACTAATATAAAGTCTAAGTTGCTTATGTCGCTTGTGTCATTCAAGTCCTGTTTTCAAAAATTGTATCCAGAACACTCTATGTAAAGAGGATGAACTGTTATTTCTGTAGCTTTTAATAACTGACAACTCCACATTTAAATCCCAGGCTGTACATAAACTGTCAGCATCCAAATTTGCCCAGACAAACAGAATTGGAAAAAACAAAAATAACATGAGGCAAAAATGCTCTCTTAACAGCTGTGTAAATAACAGCAGCAACATTAACTAATAAAAGGATCCCAGCAACCTCAGTAAGAACCAAAGAAGGAATTCAAGTTGCTGCAAGTAGATTTAGAAGGGTTGGCTGCACTTTCTTTTCTTCTCAAATTCAGTTTTTCATTCAAAGTCACTGCATCAAGGAGCCTAGAGGGAAATCTTTCAAAATGAACTCTTAGATCATTAAAGAAAGGAGAAGAAGAAAGTGAAAATGTTTCTTACCTACCATTTTGGAGAGAGGGAAGGAGAATGGGGCCAGTTCTTACTCTTTTCCCAAATCCATTTGCCAAATATCTATATTTGAAGAGGATTGCTAAGGCTTCTCCAAGGCCAAATATTGAGTGAAGAAACATCTTCACTTCCTTCGATGTAACCACTATACCCTCCTAGTTAAAGCCCTTTAGTTGCTGGTACTAGAAACCCTTTCAAAACGAAGAATGCACAATTCTGTGATTATACCGAATGCCATTGATTGTATACTTTAGATGGATTGTGTGGTTTATGAATACATTTCAGTACAATTGATTATTTTAAAATGACTCCCTTTCAAGCCAGTTCAAGCAAACCAAGGGACTTTTGTTGAAAGGCTTTCAGAGGAGATCACCGGGAAGTACAGTTGAGTCTAGTCAAGAAATCAGAATTGTTGCACCTGAAATTCACCAGGCACTGTTCTATGCTCTAGAGACCAAGGGGGAAAGAGACCAAGAGCGTGCCTGCTCCCGTGGGCCTGCATTCTGGCGGGGGAGAGACAGACCATAAAAACAACTGTGATGGTTAGGCTCATGTGTCAGCATGGCCAGGCAATGGTGCCTGGTTATTCAGGAATCAGTAAGTTTATTGCATCTGTGGCTGTGGCTGATTACAGCTACAGTCAATTGAGGGGATTGCCTTCAACAATGAGAGAAGTCTCATCCAGTGAGTTGGAAACCTTAAAAAGGAGAAGTAATGGTTTCAGCTGTCAGAAGGGAGAATTCCCGTCTCTACTACAGCCAGGCAGCTTCTCCTGGGGAATGGATCTTCATCAGAGTTCCCGGCTTGCAATCTGCCCTATGGAATTTGGACTTGTGCATCCCCACAGTCATATGAGAAAATTTTATAAAATCTCATAATATTTACAGATATCTCCTGTCAGTTCTGTTTTCTTAGAGAACCTTGACTAAAGCAACAACCAAGTAAATAAAAATGTCAGGTATCAATAAATGTTAGGGTGAAGAGAAAATAGGCATTCTTATTCTATAAAATAAGGGTCCTGGTATATATAAAATAAGAGTTTTGGAATTTGAGGGAGGGGAAGAACAGAGGTTCATATTAGTTGAGAAGAACTTTTTGAACAGGTGATGCTTGTGTTGAGACCTGAATAAATTAAAGGAGGCTGGAGCTGAGAGCCCTACAAAATCTGGGAGAAGAGCTCTGCAAGCTGAAGAAGCAAGTCAAGAGCTCTGAGACTAGAACAGCACTGTCCAGGCAAGATATAAGGTGAGCCTCATATGTAATCTTTAAATATTCTAGTTGCCTCAAAAAAAAGTAAAAAAGGAACAGATGAAATTAATCTTAATGTAGTTCATTTGGCCTAGCATATCCAATATGTTATCATTTCATTCAAAATGAAATCGATATTAAAATTATTGAGATTTTACATTTTTTATCCTAAGTCTTCAAAATCCAGTGTGTATTTTATGCTTAAAGAACCTATCAGTTTGGATGCTACATTTTCAACAGAGTGAAATGTAATCCTGCTGAAAAAGTAGTGTGTAATAGAAAGTTATTTTATACTGCTTCAGTTTTTAAATTAAAATGTAAGTTAATTAGAATTTAATTTTAAAATTTAGATACTCAGTTGTACTAGCCATATTTCAAGTACTATGTGGCCACTTTTGGTTCATGGCTACCATTTTGGATAGTGCAGGACTAGAGGTTAAGAAATGAGGGGGAGTGGAAGAAGATGAAAGAGAAGGAAAGAGCTGGCTATAAACTCTGTGAACCATGGTAAGGAATGTGGGATTTGGATTTTATTCTAAGTGTAATAAAAAAAAATTAGAAGGTACATTGTTTTCCCCATTTCAGATGTACAAACTACTACAAACTTTTTCTCCACCCCTTCCAGTTCTTGGCCCAATATGGCATCATTTAGTGAGACCGTTTGCTCATTGTTCAGCTTCCTCACTAAACTGTCAGTTGCAGAGGCAGTAAATCTGCTCTTGCTCACTGCATTATGAGGCCCAGAACAGGAGCTTAACAAATACTTTCTGAATTAAATACTGAATTGTTTTAGGAAAAGATCTGAGAGGGGTGGAGTTTCTATTGTAGATGTAGACAGAGCGGTTTCCATCTCTCTCCTTCTTGGATGCTTTGGTGCTGGTGCTGTGGTGGGAAGGATTCTGCGTTGACATCCAGGCTTAATGGGAAAGAATGTCATGGCCTTAGCAGTGGAGAATGGCAGGCTCCGACCAGGTGCTTACTATCCACGGAAGCAACAAAGGTCTGCGTGGCCTTTTGGTTTATTCTTTAATATGTAAAACAATCTGAATTATTTTATCCTCTCACTGAAATCACTTGGGTGAGTTTTAACGAGGGAATTCCCTCAGGGATTTCTTCAGCTGAGGAGGCTTCTGTAGCCATGGATTTGGGAGTCAGAGAGAGCATATATAATCCAACAGAGAAATCTTCCTTATGAGCAAACGGAAGGCTAGACCTAACTGAGAGCCAACTTAGTGGCCTGGCCTGCTTTCTAAATGAGCGAGCTTTCTCAGAGCTTTTGCCATTCTCTTGAGTTATGTTGATATGGTTTTGGCATCAGCTTCACAACCTCAGCTTTGTGCCATCAGGAAGCACCTAATCATTGTCTCAGAGTCCGTGTGACAATCTGAAGTCATACTCAAGTGGCAAGGGAATTATTGCTCAAATAAGAAAAGTTGAGGGGAGCGATTATTGTGTATTTTCATCATCTGGCTTTCAGACTTAAATATTTTGGCCATTAGGAAGTATTTGTTTTTCAACACAAAATGAAGACCATAGGCTGCTTTCAAAGGAGGGTTTCTTAGAAACCAGATTCTTTTTTATCTTTTAATGAGCAAAAATGGGTAGACACTGTCAGCCTTCCAAGACCAATCTGTCAGAAGTGTGGGAAGAGTTAGCACTGGGGAAATGAGGCATATCAGAGTCAAGACTGGGTTACATTTCCAGAACTGCCAGGCCTTACTTGTGTTATATCCTGATGTCTGTTGATTATCTAAACACCACTAAACCTTAAGCTCCTTAAAGGTCAAACTCTCTTCATCACTGTTTTAGCACAGTGTTGGAGCTCAATAAATTTCCATGTCACAGTACTGGAGCTCAATAAATTTTTGTTGAATGAAAAATGAAGGGATATGTGTTTCTAGGCATTCAGATGATGTGCCCTTTCTGAAGGAGCTGGATTTGAAAACCTTCTACCCCTACGAAAATTATTTTCCCTTTCTTATGAAATCACTGTTGAATAGGCCATTGACGTATTTGAGTGTGTATGGCTGGACAGTCTGAATATTGCTTGGGGCCCTCTTGGCCTTTGAGTCTGACTATATCCTTGCTGAGAAGTGGTGGTTTGACCTGGGTTTCTCAAACACATGAAGATGCATCCCTGGGAACTCTTGAAGGCATGATAAAAACACAGCACATTCTCCTGTATTCTCAGTTTAAACCTTGTTTTCATATTAAAACAAGCACAGCTACAATATTAAATAGAATGTGAAATTGAAAAATAAATGAAGCTATACAAGGGCACTGCAAATAAATTTAATGCTTGAGGATGCTTACTTTGGGTTCTACCTGGAAATCTTCAGTCTCTCCTCTGCAGTTAGGGGTATCACAGTGAAAACAGTTTGAGAATCACTGACAAATAACTGATTCTCTATGGGCTTACTATCTGTGGAACTTTGGAGAATGTAAGCTCTCTAAGCTCAGTTCTTTCATTTATAAAGCAGCAATAACAATAATACCTAAGAATGGTTTTAAGGATGGTGCTTGGTACATAATGGTTGGCTGCTGCTGCTGGTGGTGTAACCAAGGGTTAAAAATTAACATGATTATGATTACTGAATCATTGTATAGATGCCTTTTTACTTTCTAGTATATTGTAGAATAGCCAAAAGTGAATACCTGAAATTACTGAAACTTGCTGAACTAGAATCCAGATGCCTTGATCTCTGAAGATGATAGCAAAACGATGTAACCTTTATCTTGTGATTATAAAAACCTTAAGGCAGGCACCTGTTTTGTACCCACCCCCATCCTGTTTTACAACTTTGAAGTCTTGTGATCATTAGACAGCCCTTTAATGTTTATTAATGAAGGAACCTGAACCAGTCCAAAACTGACCCACCCCAATTACTGATTAGCATAAGCCTGTCTGTCTTTGGAAACTATAAAATCACCAGGATTATTGCAGTTTGGGGAGACAGATTTTAGGCCCATAGGCCCCCTGTTCTTCTCATGTGCCAGCAATAAACTCTCTTTGAAACCTGGATGTCTCGGGAATGGGTCATTTTGAAACACATTGGGTAGAAAAACCCACATTTGCTTGGTAACAGTAGTGACAAAGGATTATGTCAGCCTCTGAGACAGTTTCAGCAATGTAGAGGCTTGAACCACTCTGTGAAGTGCAATATATTTTTAAACCCTGGAAAAAGAGATTAATGAATATAATATAACCTAAGCAAAGTTTTCAAAACTTAAATCTAGCCCAAATATTGGGGAAGAGGTTTCTTGTGATGAATTCATTAGTTTTTCTTGCTAGTATTCCTCTATCCACCCACCTATGAACTTAACGATTTGGGGCAGGGTACCTGTTATTTTTATGGTTCTAAGGCTGGCCTTCTTGTAAGGAAAGGCAAGGATAGCCCAGATGTTTCCATGTCCAGTTCCAAGTGTCACAGCCTTTGTCCTCTCTTCTCCAATCGCTTTGCCCTTCTTCTGCCTCCCCCTTCTACTAACATAGGCCACAAAAGCATGAGGGAAGGACTATCATGTCTTTTGTTGTCATGGTGTTATTCTTTAATTTATCTTTAAGACAGACTTTTGCAGGTAAACATAGAATAAGAGAAGGCTTCCAAATAGTGAAAAGCAAAGGCCTAAAACCATAGAAAATGTGCTTGTGAACTGACATTAACTTTTCTCCTTAGCTCCTTGGTGTCTAGTATCAGTGAACATGTAAATGGTTCTTTCTGTAAATAAAATTGTGGTTTTCTGAACGTAATATACTATAAGAATATTTCATAAGGAGGTTTCTTTCCTGTCTTATAAGGACATAACTGAAAGTTACAGAACTCTTGATGAGCCTACTGTTTCATTTTAGCTGTTTGTTCTATGTTAGATAAAACTGGCCATCTTGAGAAAATTAAAAAATAGGGCCATTCCAGAAGCCTTGCAGAATTCAAAACCTACATAATTTAAACAACTTTCCATAACAATAAGATCCTCATTATTTTCCAAGCATGCCTTTATTGATATTTTACTCTAATACAATTTTTTTTTTAATTTCCAGAACTCAAATTTGCTTAAAAATTGCACATACACTGTACAAGTTGTGACTATTTTATACTCTGAGATTACCACAACCTGAGGCCTTGAGCTAGAAGTATATTATAGAGCAGGGGTCAATAAACTAAGGACTGCAGGCCACCTGCTTTTATAAATAAAGTTTTATTGGAACACAGCCATACTCATTCATTTACATACTGTTTATTGCTGCTTTCTTGCTACAAGGGCAGAGTTGAATAGTTATGTCAGAGACCATAGGGCCCATAAAGCCTAAAATATGTACTATCTGGCCCTTTACAGAAAAAAATTGCTCACCCTGGCATAGAAGTTGGACACAGATACTCTGATTTGACTTCCAGCACTACCATTTCCTTCATGGCTTTGTGCAATTAATGTACATCCTGTAAGCCTCAGCTTCCTCATCTGCAAAATGCGGCTGATGATAATAGTTGATACCTACTCCAGAGTGCATTCATGAGGAAGAAATGAGTCAATGCATGTCAAAGCCCAGCCAGAGGACCTCACACTTAAAAAAATAAATATTGTTAGTTGCTGCTATCTTGTTGTTGTTATGTCTAGGATCTGGGTGGAGCCTAATATAAAACTAGAGTGAGGGGAGTCTCTTGGAGAATTTGGAAGGAAAAAAAAAAAAACGCAAAAAAGGAGCCCTCTGAGAGGTTAAAAGGCAAGATCAACACAGAGTAAATCAGAGCAGAGATATGGCAAGCCTCTTAAAGATTCACCCAGCCAGTGAGGCTTAACAGTATTAACCTATTTAAAGGAAGAATGTGCCAATCAAAAGGTTTGGATGAGGACTGGTCTGAAACCAAAGCCAAGAGAATAGGAGCTTCTGGGCATCCAGGGTTGACATAGCCCTTCCTAGCTTTGCCTAGGGAGGAGAGGAAGCCTCCCTGTGACTGAGAGTCTTCACTCGCCTTTCTCAGCATGGAGTTAGATATGTTATGTTATCTTAGCCTGACACTATTAACTATTTGAATATTTGCTCACCAAGAAAACTTCTAATTATGACTTGACTTCCCACCTGTCTCTACCAAAAACTGACTCCCAAGTACTAGAGTTCATGATGGGCTTTGAAGATTTATGAATCCCTTTAAATTCTCACCAAACTATTGGGAGCTTATGCATTTTTCTGCAGAAAAGATCCATGGCTGTCATCTTGGTCTCAAAAGTTTCCATGACCCAAAAAGATTAAGACCCACTGGCCTCTCCCAAGGCACATCCATGTGAGTTATGTCACAGAGTAAACAAAGCATTTGGTTTGGGGGCTTTATGCAACAGTGGTGAGATTACACAAGCATAACCTGCGCAACCATGCGTGGTTGCCCTACTTGCTATATATGGTTGCTTCCCAGGTAGAAGGGGACAGAGAGAGAGAGAGAGAGAAAACTGTAGGTTAGCCCCTAGATCTTGATGAATTCTTTAGAATTCTCTAAGGCTCTACTGTCTTGGTTGATGACTAGTAAGCCCTTCCTAGGATTCCTCTTAGCACTGCTGGCTAAAAGTGCACTTTGTGCTATTTGAATCTCCTTTCGTAAGGCCTTCATAAAAAGTTGTTCATGTAATTAAGAGTTGTGATAGATTGGATTATGTGCTTCAACTCAAGACATGTTCTTAATCTTAAGCCTTGTTCCCTGTGAGTGTGAACCCATTTGTAAATAGAACCCTTTGAAGCCATATGATCAGCTAAGGGGTGGACTCCATTTGGAGCAGGATTTTCTAAGATCCTATTTAGGTGTGGCCAAATAATCAGGTTAGACCTTAATCCAAATGACTGGAGGCTCTCTATAAGTAGAGAGAAGTAGAGAGAAATCAGAAGTTAGAGAAAGGCCCAGAAGGAGACCAGGGGCATCGCCATGTGAAAGAAGTAGAGATGCAAGTGAAGGAGCCCCAAAGTTTGCAGCAAGCCAGCACCAGAATGTTAGTCTCCAAGAGAAAGCGTGCCCTTGCCTGTGCCTTGATTGGGACTGTTGGCCTCTGAAACCATGAGCCAATGACTGCCTGTTGCTTAAGCTGACCTGCTGCGTGGTAATTGTCATAGCAGCTATGGCGAACTAAGACAATAATCTAAGGCACATTTAGTAAATTGGACTTGATTTTAAATTTCTTTATGAGAGTTCCAACTAACTTTATACTTGGCCCAAAGAGGGCCGATTCAAAGAGAAGCCAGGTTTCTTTGTACAAGCCTTGGCAAGAAATAGAAAACTTTCATTTTTCTCAAGGAATAATAAACAGTAGCAAGAAAGCTATGGCAAATGAAGTGAGAGGTTTATAGGCTCAGTTCTGAGTGTCTCAACATCTGCAAAGGTTAGTTGGAACCTCAGTGACATGTTGTTTAAGAATGTACACGATTCTGGAAAGCATACGCCAAAGAGGCCAAACAGCTGTAATCTATCTCTTATTATGCCATTTGTTTTCTGAATTCAGGTAAATCCCACTGCCCTGAGTGAGGTCATTGGGATACATGTTACTCCAGGTATCTCGTAGGAAGATATTTAGAGATCGCCAGTACCGTGAAGACCCTTTGAGTTTGCTATACAGCATATCAGACAAAGGTTTGGGAAAACTAGAGTTTTCCTAGGTTAACATTCCAAAATCAGAAGAGAGTTGCCCCTGAGTTTCTGAAGTGAGAGTTGCTTTCTTCCTCCCTTGGAGAATTCTTGATTAGGGCTTCTTGGCTCTCTGCTCTCGGTCAAAGGGAGACATATGTGGGAACTCCCATACACCGCAGCGAGAGCTGACATTGCAAAAGGCCACAAAGCTTTGTTCATGTTGGACCAGTGGGGCCATTTCTACCCTGGGTTTCAGAGAGTAGCTGTAGTGTACTCTGCCTGCTTTATGGCCTTCACTGTAGAAAGGTGGACAAGAAAGGTGGACTTGGAGATGACTTCAGTTCAAATGCCAGCCTTGCTGATTCCTGGCTGGGCCCTCTGTTAAGTATATGATACTTCCTGCATATGATGGGATAATGTCTTTCTTACTGGGCTGTAACTTGATGAGATGCACGGTCCAGTGCTTGACATTCAGTAATAACCCAGCATCTGTTTTGTCTGTTATAATTTATCATCATCATCATCAACAATGTCACCTCATCCCAGCTCAGAAGCCCTCTTGCTTTCTAACTGTAACTACAGAAAATCTTTGAAATGGGTGCCATTGCCAAGTAGTTTTTAAATTAATTATAAGCTTACCCTAGCAAGCAAAGGGATACTGAATCATGAACCTCCAAACATTCAGCTCAATCCTATAGAATTCGGCCATCCAGCCTAAAAGGCATGCTTTCCAGTAGGTATCCCTAGTTGAGAAAGAAACTGGACCTCTCCATTCAACTCCATTTTTTGAGTCTTGGTTTGGCAACCATGTTACGCTAATTGGCGGTTATGTGCTCAAGTGATGTTCGAGTCTGGTTTTTGATGATCTCTTCTTGAAAAGTCAAAATAAGTCAAATTTGAATTGTTAGCTTTAAAATATATTTTTAAGTATGAATTTCAAGTAGCTTTCAACTGGGTAAGACCTGCCATCTAGAATATTAGAAGCTAATGTCTAATGTCTACTCATTATATAAATGCCAGGCACTCTGCAAAGTGACTTACCTATATCATTTCATTTAGTCTTCACAACAATCCAATAAATCAGGTCCTCTTATTATCTGCATTTTATAGCTGAGGCTCAGAGATGTTAAGTAAATTGATGAAAGTCAAACAGCAACTAAGTTTGAGAATACATGTAAAGCACTTAGAATAATACTGCATCTGCTCAACCCTCATTAACATTACGTTCTATTATTGATGTTGTCATTGTATTATTATTTAGGGGTACAGCTTCATTCATTAGGAAGTCAGACTCCACTACACAAATACTGCTCAAAAAATATTTCAATTCTGAGGAATTACTAAATTTTGTCACATTGATCAAGAGAAAGCTAAGGAACGCGTAACAGTTACACCCCCAGGCCCCCTGAGTGGGGCATCGGAGAAAATAAACCAATGAATGATAAGTCCTTGCTCCTTAAGTAACAATGGGTGTTGATATGAGAGACAAGGATGGGGTGGCCCCTGCTTTGACGTGCAGGCCTGAGGATGGGGATATGGCAGGAAGCACTGCACTATGGGAGGGCTGAGCCTCCGGGGCAGTGTGGGTGGGGACAGCTGCAGTTCATTTGTTGTTGTTGTTGTTGATATTTAATAAAATCTCTCTGCTATGCAGTTCATTTCTTAATCAGAGAGTTCATTGAGAGCTGCTTCCACATCTCGGATGTCCCCTCTCAAACTTGAAATAACAATTCAGGTTCAGCAGCAATTGTGCCGTGGTCTGCAATTGATCACTGACATTGCTTCCATCCCCAACCCAAGGAAGACCCCTGTGCAGCAGTCCTGAGAGAGGAGGGGGGATGGGCAGGTGGCAGAAGGTCTGTCTTTCCCTGCTTGTCTTACTCCATCCAAATATACAGGCCGTACTTCCTACTAAAATGCCTGGTGCTCAGTTCTCCTGTCTCTTTATGGAGGAGAATAGAAAAGCATTTCCTCAGCTCTGTTTTGTAGACCTAACTAGGAAAAGTCTTTTCTGAACACGTCTAGTTGCCTTTAGCTTGAAATAAATTTTCTGACTTACAGTTGAGAAGCAGAAGCCATGGGGAAAGTAATTTTCACCACAAATCTTACCACAAAGCACAGATTTAAGAATACTGCTGAACAGTGGCAAAGAGTTGACCACATTGAGTTGCTATACATAGTTAAAACTTAAGTCAGCATCAAGAATAGTCAGAGGAAGCCTCAATTCTGGCTGCAAGGCATAATCCACAAAGGCTCAGATTTAGTGTGGGGTATCAGGTAGAGTCCCTTCTTACAAAAATAAAAAATCAGACTCTAGCTAACATTAAACAGAAAAATAATTCATTGGGAGAATAACCATTAGAATGCTCTCAGCTGCAAGTAAAAATGTACTTGGCTATAAATGGCTTAAATAAACAGTTTCGTTTCCTTTAGCATCAGAATTCTGAAAGGAAATAGCCATTGGGATTGTTTTAATGGCTGGACAGTGTAAGGACTGGGTATCTGTGATTATTTTTGCCTTTCCCTGATGGTCACAAAGTGGCTGCTGGAACACCAAGCTTCATCTACCTTCAAGGTGAGAGGGAAGGGTAGGAAAGGAATAGTACCAGTCAATCCTGTCCCTCTTATTAGGAAAGCAGATTTCTGCTTAAGCCTCACTGACCAGAGCTGTATCACCTGAACTCCTAATCCTTAACTTCAAGGGAAGTTATTTTGCAGCCTCTATAGGGAACCAGGCAAGGGAAAGGGGATTGGAAGTGGGTATTGGGTTATCACAAGGTTTTTCAACCTCAGAACTACAGACATTGTAGGCAAGATAAACTTTGTTGTGGGGGGTTGTCCTGTGCATTGCAGGATGTTTCTCAGCATCCTTGGCCTCCATCTACTAGATGCAAATAGCACCCTTCGCCCAGCTGTGACGACCAAAACTGTCTCCAGACATTGTCACATGTCCCCTGGGGAACAAAATCAATTCCAGTTCAAAACTGCAGCATCTGCCACAGATTATAGGGCCACTCCCAGAATCAAAGACAAAGCTAAAAAGCCAGGCTTGAGAGAGAACCAGAGCAGTTACGGGGTCCTAAGGAGAAAGACAAGACAGATTCTTCTAGGCACTAAAATTGGAATGAGTCAGCTCCAGCCACCTCCTGTCTGTTATGGCTCAAGACCTAAATCCCAAGGAGAGAGAATAAGATGGGCCTTGGGTTACAAGCCCATCCTTTGGGGAGAGAAAGCACATTGATTGACTGTCACACCAAGACTATCTCCAAAGCAGAAGGGGTAGTTCCCACTAGCTACTGCCAAAAAGTGATGGTGATATGTGGGGAATGGATGCTAGGCAGATTAAAAACATATATACTTGCAATGACTTTGGAAAACCGATCCTATTTCTGATTAGTAGCTGATTCCCTTGTATTAGTTTGGTAGAAGATCATTCTGACAAGGACTTTGAGGAAGAATCCAAAGTGGCCCTCTGACCTTGGACAAATCATGTTACATCTCAGGGCCTCTAGGTGCTTATAAAATAACAATTTTAGGCAAGAGATCTTAAAGACCCCTTCCAGCTCTAATACTCTGCATCTCAGCTTCCAGGAAGTGTCTCTGGTTTCCTCCACATTCCCCTGTCTACATGCCCCAGTTTGTTGCATGTCTCAAAACCAAGCCTCCATTGTCTCGATATGGGCAGTCTTGATAATGAGAAAGAAGGAAAGGGGCAATAGGCCTGCACATATATGTAGCTTGAGATTTAGCCTTAACCTGAGTGAACAAGTGAAGGCCATTTGTCAGTTCCATTTTTGTTATGATTTACTGAATGCACTAAGCTAACACGCCTTGGGTTCTCCCAGAGCAAGTCACAGCTCAGCTCAGCGGCATCTGTGCATCTTGCAGGAATCTAACTAGAGAAAGTACCTTTCTCTGTGCGGTTGGCACCTGCCAGCAGATTTTCAAGTGACAGTGACATATGCCATAATGGAGAAGCCCATAGAGGTCCTAAACTGTGGCTTTGATGCTACCTCGTTAATTGATTTAGTGCAATGGGGAAGAGGAGAGGAACTGGAGCAAGAGGTTGGGGGTGGGGATTAAAAATGTAAATATGTGATTACTTTTAATGACCTTATTACTCGACATCAAATCTGTTTGTATTGACAAATAAGTATGCAAATGTTTATATCAACATTCACTTCATTAAAATAGTAAATGGTTGAAGTTAATATTAGTGCAGCATTGAAATCTTGAGTAGTTTTGATTACATAGCAATAAGCTACTGATGAGTATCATTATGTACCAATCATACAAAAATGAGCCACCGCAGGCCATATTTCCAAAATTGGGTTCAGCAAGTACATCCAGAAAAAACAGAGAGAGACACAAACCAAATGCCAGAGACTTTCTCTGTCTTCACATCAGAGCATAGTTTGTGGGCGTAAAATGGGAATGCTTATTGCGGAAATGCAGCTGGACATGCATTAAGCAATTGGTGCCCCCAGAGAAATATGTACAGGTATTTTAGACACCCCATGGTCAATCTCTTGATTTCTTTTCAAAGGATGATTTTTAGCTTAAAGACAAGATATCTTTCAAAACCAGAATCTTTACAAGTAAGCAGGCATGAGTGTATATGTTTGCCTGTTGCATGGCAAACAGTTGGTTCTAATATTCCTGGAGGAACCTGGCGTGTGGACTGAATCCTTTAGTACTAACTCCCCTATTGTGTATTCGCTAAACACACTTTACCACGCAAATGTTAACGAGAAGAGCAAATCAATGAGACAGGTGAACTGAAAGATGCAAGAAGTCTCATATGGACACACAGCTAAAGTCATTTCTTTGATAAGATTTCACAGGCTACAATTCAAGTTTTCTTAGACTCGAGAAAGTTGGCTCTTTAGCCTTCATTGCCATATGTTTTAAATTTTCAGTCAAGCCTGGGAAGAGTAGAAGTCTTTTATATTAATAAAGTGCTGAGTCTTTTGCAGAGAAATGAATTGTAAATATGTTTCTACTTCATAACAATGAACATCCGATCAGGCAATAATCAGTCAGCAAGCAGATGTTTTTTGAGCATGTACCATGCAGAAAGTGTTCTCAGAAGTTTCTGAAATGGGAACTGCTCCCCCAAGAATGTATATGCAACTTGGCAAGTAGTAGACATGTGTTCAGGTAAGCACTCAGTTGGGTGCTGGAAGCTACCAATCTGACTGATCAGAAGAAGGGAAATGGGGGAGGACTGCTGTGATAGGAGGGCTGCCCGACGAGATGAAACCAAAGCGGGACTTGGACTACCAGACAGGATGGTGATGGGCAGGGGAACAATGGGGCATTTTTGACTACAGAGAGAAGCTAGAGGCAGAGATGGAGAAGCACTTCCCTCCTACTAAGAGATGACCAGCAGCTAGGGATTAGAGGGTATTGAGCAGCCATGGAGAATAAGGAAGAGCTGGGATGATGGGATCACATTACAGAGGCCCTGATATATAAGCCAAAGGTATATGGGTCAGGAGGCAGCCATGTGGAGCTATCTATAGGTAAACGTTTTATTTTGAAACAATCTTAAACTTAGACTGAAGTTGCATGGATACGATAAAGACTTAAGTTTCTGACATGACGCCCTCTCACCCCCAATACTTTGCAGTGTATTTCCTACAAACAAGAACATTTCTTGTACATAACCACAGTACAAACATCATAATCAGGAAATTAACATTACTGCATTGACACTGTTTAATCTCCGGACCCCATTCCAGTTTTGCCAATTGTTCCAATAATGCGTTATGTAGCCAAACAATCCGGTTCAGAATCACACATTGCAGATGTAGTCATGTCTCTTTTGCCTTTTTCAGTCTATGATCATTTCCATGACTTTCATGACTTGTATGCTTTTGAAGATTACAGGCCTGTACTTTTGTATAATGTCCCTCAATATGGGCTTGTCCCTCATGACTGGATTCAGGTAATTCAGTTTTGGCAAGATTATCACAGAGCTGATGCTGAGTTCTTCGCCCTGCACCCTATCCAGTGGTGTGAGATTTCTTTTGCTCCATTCCTAGTGATGTTAACTTGGATTACTTGATTAAGGGAGTGTCTGCCAGGCTTCTCCTCATAAAGTTACTCTATTTCCTTTCCCTGGAAATCTTTTTAACAGAGGAGTAAGGCAGCTGGGGGGAAATTGGACACATTGTTGCTTCAAGCAAAACAGATTAGAGGCAGGATGCCTGGGTTTGGGTGGCTAGCAAAAACCAACATCCTTATAGCATGTTAAACTCCCGTTACCTTCTATAGAGGAAGGAATGCATTGTCATACTCTTCTGATCTTGCACTCCATTCCATAAGCCTTGCCAACACTTCTTAGGCACTCTGTACACCCCCAACAGGGAACTGTATTTTCATAATGGCAGAGGAAATGCTGAGTATGAAAAACTAAGAAGGCTGTGAGGTTGAGTCTGGCTTACCAGCAGTACCTATGTTCTTTCTAAGAGGTATGGACTGTGATACCTTGAGCAAAGGATGGGCTTTGACATTAGATAGACAAGGTATTCATGTGGTAGGAGATTCTCTTTTGATTAACTACCAGGCTTTTGTTTTTCTGGCAGGGAATGCAAGCTGAGGACAAGATCGGATTTGCTGGGCATATGAGACATGGCTATTTTAGGATAGGAGAGAAGAGAGTACACAAGGGAAGAGAACTTTGCTTGAGTAAATAGATATTTAGTGGAGAATCTGAGGTATGCAATGCAAATCCATAAGCCTTTGTTCTCCACTAAACTGTAATCTTCCCAAGGACAATGCTTATAGTGAGATATAGTAGGGTAAAAGTGAGTCAAACCTTGACTCCACCTCATACTTTGATGTCTTTGGGCAAGCTAACAGCTGATCATGTAAAGTAAGGAAATTAGCACGTACTTCACAGGGACTTTATGAGAATTAGATGAGATAATGCTGATGCAAAGTGCTGGCAAAAGTTTGG
>PVKH010006616.1:0-20903 GCA_004027955.1 Chaetophractus vellerosus | reverse complement strand
AAACATGGAGCGGAGCCGCCCGTGGGAACGGAATGGAGCCACCCTCGAATGGAACGAGCCACCGCCTGGAGGGCCGACTCGGCGCGTCGCCGCGGGGACGGGGGGAGACAAGAAGCAGACATAGAAAAACACAGAAGAATGGACACACAACAAGAGCAAGCAGAAAGGGGGGGGGATATGTAATAAATAATAAATAAATCTTTAAAAAAATTTATATTCATTGCATATTTATCTTTGTAATGGTAGTGGAATACCTCTATGTGTTGTCTTGGCGAAGGTAATGATTGGTGTGGAAGCTTATAGCCTACACAATAACAAGAAATAGGCTATGGTTTAGCAAAGACAATCAAAGTTGAAAAAAATTAAGTCATTAAAATTACTTTTCCTAAAATCATTTCTGGTTCTTCGGATGAATAGTAAATATTTATTAATGTTTATTTGATACCTACAAAATATAAAATAGTAAGCTGGATGCTTGGTGCATGGGGGAGAATAAATATGGATAACTGTCAAAAAATTCTAATTATAACAGGAATTGCTAAAACAATGTTAGAGACAAAATATTATTTGGTGAAAATGGCAGTTCATACATCAAAATGTGTTATGTAAACTCAATTTTTGTTGTTGTTGAAAAATATGGGTCTCCCTCCTCCCACCCCCATAACACCCTAGAAGAACACATAGAAAAACACTAGTGTTAGTCATCTCAGGAGCAGGACCATCATGGTGCTTTCACTATCTGTAGTCATTAATTTTTAGTTTTTAGAGTTGCATATGTTTACAAGAGGTAATCAAGGTATTTCTTGGTGGGAGTGGTAGAATAAAACAGACTACTGCATATTCTGGTTAGTATAAACCAGTTGTGTTAATATTTTGATCACAAAAACATTTTTTTAATCATATAAACACAGGGAAAATTTTTTTCTGTACCCTCTCTCTTTCTCTCTATAACCCAGTTTATATATATAATTGCACGTGCTTCATAAAACAACAAAATTTTGAAATTTTAAAATGTGATGAAAATGAAAAAACACACAATATTTTCCACAAAATTAGCTAATACATGAAAGAACACCCTGTACTCAGGGTAAGGCTCACTGAGGATTATAGACTGAAATTTACAATTCAAATCCTCATCCTGTTATTTAGCAATAAAGGGTGCTGTAATGCTGATATATGCTGCAACACAGATGAAATTTGGAAACATGACACTGAGTGAAAGAGGCAGTCACAGAAGCCCACGTATTATTTGATTTCATTCATATGAAATGTCCAGAATAGGCAAATTCATCGAGACAGAAAGCAGATAGCTGGTTGCTTGGTGCTGGGGTGTGGATTGGAGGCCTAGGAGTGTTTGGGGTGATGAAAATGTTCTGAAATTGTGATGGTTGCACAACTTTGTGAATATACTGCAAACCACTGAATTATACACTTTAAAAGGGTGAATTTATCTCAACTTTTAAAAAGGTACTAGGTGGTTGGGATGGGGTGAGGAATCCTCACATCTGCTTAGCCTGCTGTTTTGGTCAGCCACAGATGTGCCTTTTGAAATAAACTAAAATTGGTTGGTCTTTATAAAGGGTATTTATTTGGGGTAGAAGCTTACAGTTACCAGGCCACAAAGCATAAATTTCCTCCCATACCAAAGTCCATGTCCTGGAGGAAGATGGCTGCCGACGTCTCCAGGGTTCAGGCTTCCGGGTTCCTCTGTTCCCGGGGCTGCGTTTCTCTCCGGGCTTAGCTTCTGTTTTCTTCACGAGTTCAGCTGTAGACCATGAGGCTTTCTATGCTTTGTGTCTCTCCACAAGGCCAGCTGTAGAATATCGGGCGATCGGCTCACTCCAGCATCAGAACTGCTTTTCAAATCTCCTTCTCCAAAAATCTGCTTCTCTCAATCTGCTTTTCTCAATCTGCTGCCTGGCCTTTATACTTGAGACCACACCCACCGAGGGGCGGGGCCCAGTTAATGCCCTTATCACAACTCAATCATGCCCAGATGAACAGATTAGTTTACAAGAACAATCCAATCTATATTTTTGGAATTCACAATTAAATAAAACTCTGAAACTATTACACCTGCCATGGTGTTCTCTCGTAATGTTTTGGCCGTTTTCTTCTTACGTACTTGGGTTTGTATTAATAATCTGTTTTCCTGCAGGAATGTTTTAAAGCTACCTGTGCTCTTTATGAGATTAGTCTAGCCAAACAGTATACTTACAGTCACCTGGACACTCCTAAACTGCAGTGTACATTAAAACACTCTGAAAATACGCAGTGGTAGAATTCCAACACCTTCCTCAGGAAATACATGTCAGTGCTCATCGAGGGAGGGTCCCCAGGGGCAGTCACAGTGTTAACTATTGGGGAGATTTAAATTTTGCTTTAATTTTGGAGGTGAAAATGAATTGTAAATAGAAGCTCTTTATTTTATTTTTTAAAAATTTCTTCCCACATCCCAATGGGTCATCTTGCATAGTTTCATTTGGAGCCTACAGATTTAGACACTGATATTCTTAAAAATACCAGCAAATCTCAGATTGACAGCAGCTGTTCTCAAACACTCTTTGTCCTTTGGAATTACCCAGTTCACGTGTTAAATGCCAGATCTGGGCACTGCTCTTGGAGATTCTGACTGTCCCAGGAACTCTGACTCAGGGGTTTCAAACACTGTATTTTAAGAAACTTATACAAAATTCTATTATTAATTACCATTTGGCCCAGCAATTACACTCATAGGTATAAACCGAAAGGGATTGAAAACAGGGACTGAAAATGACACCTGTACACCAGTCTTCATAGCAACATTATTATTATTATTATTATTTTAAAGATTTATTTATTTTATTACATATCTCCCCTTCCCCCGGCTGCGGCAACGCGCCGAGATTGGACACTGCGCAGGCGCGGCTTTCCCCGCTTGTGGGCGGTCTCTGCATCTGTTCACCGCCGGCTTTTCAGTTCGCGGGTGGCTGGCTGCGCTCCATCCGCGGGCGACCTGCCCTGCACGTGGCGGCTCTTGCCATGTCCGTGGCAGCTTCTTGCCCTGCCCACGGCGGCTCCGGCCCGCCCATGGCAGCTTGCCATTCTCAAGGCGGTCTGCCCGCTAGGAGAGGTCCCCGGGAATCGAACCCGGGGCCTCCCATGTGGTATGCCGACGCCCTATCCACTGGGCTATCGAGCCGGCCCCCATAGCAACATTATTAACAGTAGCCAAAATGTAGAAACAACTTGTGTCCATCAACAGATGAACAGATTAAAAAAAAAAGTATATACCTATAATGGAATATTATTGGGCCATAAGAAAGAATAAAGTTTTGATATACTCTATAATATGGGTAAAACTTTAAAACATTATATTGAAATGAAAACATTATGCAAGGCACATAAGGAAAAATATGGTATGATTTCAGTTATAGGAAATATCTAGAATAAACATTCATAGAGATAGAAATTACAGGTTCCCAGGGGATGGAGGGTGGGCAGGGAGGGAGAAATGGAGAGTTATTGCTTAGCAGATATAGTTTCTGTTATACCCCATTAGGCTATGGCAAGAAAAGTCTTAGTGATGGATGACTGTGATGATGGCACAACGTTGTCAGTGTAATTAATGTAATATGAAATGTATACATAATAATGATTAAAAAGGCAAATTATTTGTTATATATATGTTAACACAGTTTTATTAAATCCTAAAGCTTAGGGAATGACTGCAATGAACAGGCACAGGGGGTCTTTTCTTGGGGTGGTGAGGGTCGCACAACTCTGTAAACTTTCTAAAAACCATTGTATTGTACACTTAATGTGGGCAAATTTTATGGTATGTAAAATATACCTCAATAAAACTGTTAAAAAAAAACAACCCCAAAAATTGGAATAATAGACTTTGAAATAATTGTTTTTACATTTTTATCAATGTGCCATTTACTTTTCCTTTAGCCAAAATGTAATTAGTTCTTTTTCCTTTTACTTTCTTTTCTGAATCAAAATGTTAGACTTACACAAGCACTAGCAGCAACTCCATGTCAGGATCATTGAAGCGCTTGGAAGATACCGCAGCACGATTTACAAATGCAAATTTCCAGGAAGTCTCTGCTCATACCGCCAGTGGAAAAGATGGTTCTGAAGCCAGAGGGCCTGAGGGCAAAGGGAAGAAGTCCTCAGCTCACAGCTCAGGTCCGAGGGGAAGAAAGCCTGGTGCTGGAAGAAACCCAGGAGCTACTGTGTCAGCGGCCAGTCCCTTTCAGCAAGGTATTCATGATGCCGGCACAGCTAACATGATTGCTCCTGTGATGGCCAGTAAATTATGCTTTGTAAAGGAATTTAACTTTTATCTCGAAATAATAGATCACTGGAAATTATTATATGATTAGTTGTTGTGGTAAGATTTCTTTAGAGAATAGTTTTTGTTTTTGTTTTTGTTTTTTGTTTTTGTTTTCCCAGTTCTTTCTGGGAACCTTTGCTTTCTTATATTCTTATGCTTCCAAAGTTAAACTATAATTTTAATGTTTAAATAGATATGGAATAAAGCTAAGATTGGGGAGGAAAACAATAAAAGCTTACTTTCCACTCTATAGCATAGTCATTCTTTCCTATAAATTGCTTTTATTTACATCTCCTAATTAAACATTAAAACAGTTAAGGTTTGCATTTTAAATTGTTGACCAATGCTGTGTAATTCCTAAGGGATCTCAGTAGGTTTCAGTAAGTAACAGTTGTTGATTAATAATGCACTTGAAATAAAACTCCAGGCCTAAAGTAGAATTTTGCTAAGCGCATCTTATCTTTTACAGTAAGGCTGCCAGATTTAGCAGATAAATATAGGATGCCCAGTTAAATTTGAATTTCAGATAAGCAACAGATAATAATTTTATATAATTTGGAACATATCTATATTGTAAAATTTGTGTTTTTTTTAAAAAAAACTGCAATCAGCTATAATTTGGCATGCTATATTTTATATGGCAACCCTGTTTTATGACGAACAGAATAACTCAGATAAACCTTAGAATGCATTAGTCCTATGTTCTAGCTTTTCACTTTGTGTAACATTTTTTAAAAATACATTTTTATTACAGAGGTTGTGAACTTATAAAACAATCATGCACATGTGGAGAATTCCCACACAACACTCCTTCACCAAAGCACCACACTGTTTTGGGACATTTGTTACAGATCATAAGATAATATCCTTAGACTATTACCACTAACTATAGTCAGTAGCATACATTTGGTGTATTTTTTCCATACCCCCCTATTATTAACATCTTTGGCCTTTATGCAAGAATATTACAGTATTGCTGTTAACTATAGCCCATAGGTTACATTAATTGTTTTTTTCCCATGCTTTTCCACATTCCCACTACCCTGCAATAGGGATGTGTATCCGTTTTAGTTCACAGAAGGACACTCTTGCATCTGTACCATTAACCACAATTCTCATCCATTCTGGATTCACTGTGTTATTCAGTCCCTAGATTATTCTCTAGTTTTCTTTCACTTGACATTTACACCCCTAGACTACCCATTTCAGCCACAATCCCGTTTATAAACCAGCTCCTACTCAATATAATGTTTTACCTTTAACTCTATCCATTTCCACTTCGTGTAATATTTTACAATGAACATGAATATTTTCAGAAATATGAAAGCAAGTCCTGTTGGAAGAAAATATATAGTGGTATACAATAAATCCTGTTATTTTTTCCCCTTTGATCCCTAGGAGTAAATGGCAGTAAAAATTGTCCTTTTCTTTAGCCATGTTGAAGCTTCTGTTCTAATAATAAAAATTATACTCAAAATCTAACAGATTGTAATTTGACTATATAGAGAGATTTTTTAGTCTGCTGATCTTCCATTAAAAAGTACATGCATATTTTATACAAGCAGTCATTTTTGGCTTAAAGCTTTTCAAATTCTAGAATTTTTTTTGCCTTATATTACAAGAAGTTAGACAAATAGAAAATAAATAAAATTTACATTTTTATTTTTATACCACTTTGGAAAATGAAATAGTGAAACCTCAATTACTTTTTAACGTAACTTCATTCACATTTTTAAGTACAACTCTTCCTCCATAATTAAGACTCTATTTTCCACAATTAAAATGCACTTTTGAGTTTTTACTCTGTCTAGAAAGTACTATTCTATTTAAAAAAGAAATCTCTCATTTTCATATTTATTTGTTTATTTAATTTCCCATTTTCTTGAACTTCACAATATTAAAGAATCTTTCCATCTCCATTAAGACATGGTAGAGAATGTGTTACGTTTTCGTGTCATGAGCTTATATATTAAGTGTTGAAACTAACGGTAGGGAATTTAAGATTTTTGGTTTTATTTATATTTTTCATAGCAGGCAATATATCAGTTATAGGCAATATACTTGTAAAGTATAACATATACTAAATATTTTAAAGTATTTGCTATACTGTAATGAGCTTTTAGCACCCAGCTATAAAAACAAAAAAGTGTAGAAAACAGATGGTGACAGATGAGAATGGATGATAAAGAACTTCCTTTTAGCTGCTAATTAAGTGACAAATTGGAGTTATCATTAAATGATTGAAGTTATGTAAATTATAAAATGTAAATGGTTTGTTAATATGTATGTTTTCCTATATAGACACAGACTAAAACGCACACATTAATTTTATTAGTTTACAAATAGAATAATCATAATTAAAATATTTAATACTTTATTTGTAAATGTGTTTTAGAACTATTATTGACTTTTCAGAGGAGAATACAACTTTTAAATCAAAACCCTAAGACTCTAGATTTTAAAAAGTACGTACGAAGGAAAAAAATAGCTTTGTAAATGTTTAGGTGGCTCTGTGTATGATTACTTGTGAATGTGCCTTACAGTAAAATTTAGCACTTAGCCTAAAATTTAACCTTCCACTCCAGTAAAACACATTATTTTGAGCTTTTATTTCTAAACAAATTAGTTAAAATATAATATAGTTTCGTTTTATGAAACAATAGATGTGTGGTCCCAACTGAGTGTAAACACTTGTTACTTCATTTGGAAGGCACAAAGAGGGTAAAGCGAAATGGGGTGGTGGACCTAACTATTGTTTCATCCCAGCCATGTTCATTTTCTGCCAGGAAATTAAAAACCTTGAGGTTCTTAGATCCCATAATGCCACAGTGAGCTGTTCCTGCTTTTTAACTAAAGAGTGGTGAGAGAGGTTCCTGAAGGCTTCCTCTCCCATGATTTTACTTTCATAAAAGCAATAGCAGAATGTTAGTGGCTGATGTCTTTTGTTTATGCAGCTGCAGGAGAAGTGGACTAGAAGAACTTAAGGTATAAGTTAGTTTCCCTCTGACCATTATTCTTGTACCAAATCCATATTTGGGTGGGGGTAGATTCAAATGAACAGTAACAGTCACCAATGTCTTTGAAGGTAAAACTCTAAACTCATCCCCTAAAAAACAGCTTTTGGTTCTTACTGTATGTTGGAAACATTTATATAATCCTGTGTTCAGTATTTGAAAAAGTTCCCCTGCCACTCCAACTCAGATCATACTCTTGACACGTCGCCTTGCAAGACTGTCAAAAGGAGACTGCTGTTCTTCAGTCCTTCCTTAAGCACACACAAAATGTTTGGGGGGAGAGCTTAGTAATAGTGCTATGGGGAAAGGTAGGTTAAATAAAGCACAACTTACACCAGAGTAATTATACAAGAATGGCTTGCAATTATAGATCAACTATGTATTAAATACTAACTATAATATAACAAGTGTTTAAGATAACTTTCTAGATAAACTTGACTTTAGTAATAACCTTTTCAAATCTAGCTTTGTGACATAGCATGTCCTACATTTCATGTACTTAGTGTTTATTTTCACCCTTTCTTCTTTTAATGATTGTATCATGTATACTGCTCATGGGAACTTTTGCATCCAATTTTTTTCTTTTCCTACCCCATATTTATTTTATTTTATGTATTTATTTATTTATTTAATTAATTTATTTATTTTTTACTACAGGCAGTTTTTCAGGAACTCCAGGCAGTGTAAAATCATCTTCTGGAAGTTCAGTCCAGTCTCCCCAGGATTTCTTGAGCTTTACAGACACAGATCTGCGCAGCGACAGTTATACGCACCCCCAGCAGTCCTCCTCAACCAAAGATGTGCATAAAGGAGAACCTGGGAGCCAGGAGGGGGCGGTAAATAGTTTTAGTTCCTTAATTGGTCTCCCTTCAACCTCCTCTGTGATCCCACAGCCTAAAAGCTTTGAAAATTCACCTGGAGATTTGGGTAATTCCAGCCTTCCTACAGCAGGATATAAGCGGGCTCAAACTTCTGGCATAGAAGAAGAGACTGTAAAGGAAAAGAAAAGGAAAGGAAATAAACAAAGTAAGCATGGGCCTGGTAGACCCAAAGGAAACAAAAGTCAAGAGAATATTTCTCACCTCTCAGTTTCTTCTGCTTCTCCAACATCATCTGTAGCTTCAGCTGCAGGAAGTGTAACGAGCTGTAGCCTTCAGAAGTCTCCGACATTGCTCAGGAATGGAAGTTTACAGAGTCTTAGTGTTGGCTCGTCTCCAGTTGGTTCAGGTAGGGAGTTTTGTCTGTTACTTTCCTCCCTCACTCCCACCACCACCACCAACACCACCTGTCCTTTACTCCCAGATGTAAAGGATTTTACATTTTAACCTGTTATTATGGTAATACTTTGAATTATCTTAGTTAATGGGAAGAATAAAAATGTCTTCTAATCTTGGAAAGAAAACATATTTGGAAAAGATGCTTGGCACTAACCTGATACCCTTGAACTAATACAGGCTAAGCAGTTTGCTGGTCACCCATTTCTAGGAAACACCTGACATTCAGTCCCATTTTGTTTTACCTGTACAGTGTTTGAAAAACCAACCCCAAATTCACATTACAGGTTTGAGAATTTTGTACTGTGTTTTTGGTTAATGTTTATTTTTGAGTTCCCTTTTTCTAAACTTCATTTTCTGAAGAATTCATCACATAAATATCAGTGAACTTATATAATTTGTATTCACACCATTGGAATGCTTCTGCAGACTATAATTTGTATTATGGATATTAGTTTGAATTTTTTTTTAATTCTTGAAAATGCATGTTTTAGACAGAGAACTAACTGTAGGTATTAGCTAAAGATCAGTATTTATATTCTAAGTTGCATCTTGAGTTTGAGATAAATAGTTTTAAATAAGTATTGATTGTAAACCTCACCCATCTCGTGATTTTAGATTTCTGTTTGTACAAGTAATGAAATTTTTTCTAACAGAAACCATTATGGATCTTTTCAGCTGTTAGTCGGTGGGGAGAGTAGGCAGGAATAAGGATGGAGAAATAATAAATGGAATTAGAATGAAGAGTGTTCACGTATTTATAGAAATCTAGAATTTTGGATTACTTTTATAGTTGTGTAGATATTAACTTTAGTAAACAGATTACTTTTTAATGACATTTACCTGGCCTTTTCCACTTGAAAAATAGAAGGAAAACCATTCCAAGAGAGAAGGGAACGTGTGTCAAACTCAAGTTTGTTATGTGCTGCGTGCTAAGGGCTCTCTCCCTTTGTTTTCTCATTTACTCTAAAAGTGATCTGAAGTAAGACTGCTAATGCCGCCATGGCATAGCTGATCACACCAAGACGTACGCAGGTCGCCAACACAGCCCGAGACTTCTACTTTGCAGTGCCTGTGGGTGGATCTGCTTGCAAACCCTTTTTCAGAAACGAGTGGAAACTGGAAGTACTGTTTTCATTTCCAGTGTTAAGAATGGTTCTAGAACAGGGCTTCTCAGTCTCGGCATTGTTGGCTTTTTGGATGGGGTGATATTTTGTTGTGTAGAGCTGTACTGTACATTGTAGGCAGTTTAGCAGAACCCCCGGCCCCAACCCACTAGATGCCAGTAGCACCTCCTCCCCCCATTGTGACAATCACAATATCTCCAGGTGGGGCAAAATTGCCCTTCATTGAGAACCACTGCTTTAGGGGAATATAAAAATTGCAGTGAGAAATAAGTTCATTGAAAACATTGAAATATATTGCATGCTTGAATATGCATTTATATTTATACTTATGTTTATATTTATATAATATTTTCCTTGGAGGCCAGAGGCCTTGTGGTTAGTCTTTTCTCCTGTCACAAAAAGTGAATTTAGACAAATTTACTTAGAAAATTTGAGTTCTTGTTTATTTTTAGCAAGTGCCGAGAAAGTTAAGCCTCAATTTGCCTTTGTCAAGAAAGAGCTTCACAGATTTCATATATGCATAAAAGCATAGTCTGAAAATTCCTGATTTGCAGAAAGCACATTTGAATACTGTTTGAAACACACATCTCTAGATTAATGGAATTAAATATTGATTTATATTCCTGACTATGCCGGAAAGATTTTACTACTAGTTTTATATTTAAGAGCTTTTAGCTGTAAGAAGTTGTGTTCTTTATATAAACATTACTTTCAGATAGCAGTGTTTGTAGTCCATCTGTGGCAAAAAAATTATAGTTTTGTATTCCTTTAACTTCACTATTAGGTAAACATAGTAATTTGCTGGGGGCGGGGAGATTCTCATAAATATTGTTATTTGACAAAAATAAATGGCTTAGCAGATTTAGGACTTGCCAGGATATTTTGTTTTAAACATGTGTTTAAAAATCACTCTGAGGATTGCATATGCCCTGTTAAAGTTAAAGCTATAATTATGGAATATGATTATTCATTTAAGATGATTTAATATATTGTTTAAATTTTATACATTTTAACAAAAGTTTTATTTTAGAGCAGAGCATTTTCTTACTGACAAACTTAGTACTAAAGTCCATCATTTCTAGAAGAAGCTGGCTAAATACCACAAATATTTCACCATTCTCCCCTCCTGACCATAGTAAGAATCATTGCTAACTGCACTTAGAATGTGCTATATGGTATTAAGCACTTGACAAGCATGAAGTATTATTATTATTTTATGGAAGAAGAAAGTTGGACAGAGAGTTCTCATAGCTCTAATTGGTAGAGCTGCGCAGTTCCCATGATTCCAGAGCCATCTAATAAAAAATTCCAGGAATGTTTGTTGATGAGGGTCTAAAAATCATGCTAGTATAATGTAAGTCATAAGCAGGGTGATCCATGAGAAACTGCTGAACCAAAATTTAACTTTCATTAAAAAAAATTTTAACTTTCAATAATAATTTCTACTTTTTACTAACCTTAAATTGAGAAATCATTTAGTAATAGTAAAAGCAGTATCCCCCCCCCCCCATCTTTATATAAGTAGTAAGGAGAAAATGTAGACTGCATACTACATTATCAAGAATTGTTTTTCATGATGCCCCCTTTAAGAGATTCATTTGCTTATTTGCTTTAAGGACAGCCTGATAATTTAATGCTGGTGAATTTACCTTTGTAAGCGCCTGTTGTCCACAGTATTAGAGCATAACCCTCATGGCAGTGTTAGCTCCATGATATGAGGGGCTGAGCCTGCCCTGTGCACCCTGCATCGCGCATAAGAAACACGTACTGTCTTTTTAGAGAGCAGTGACTACTGTTAGGAACCACTGAGGGCAGAGCATGTGCAATTTTCTCCTACCCTGCCAAATGCTTACAGCCCATATGCACCTGAAACAGTCTATATGTAAAGCTTCTCATGTGGCATTGCAGGGTGGTTTAGGGTGAGAAGTATTATTAAGTTGGAAAAGACCATGGAGAAAATGGGATTTGAATTGTACTTTGGAGTACGCAGAAAAAGAAGGCTGATGATATTACCAGGGCAAAAAGTAAAGGTACATTTGAGGGGAGTTGGAAGTAATGTTGATTAGATAGCGTAGGGTGGATTTATGGAGAGTTGAATGCCAGACTGAAGAAGTCAGGCCAATAGACTAGTAATCTTTCTTCTAGAATGAACACCTTACTTAATTCTAGCATTATACCATTATTAAAGAATTTCATTACTAGAAAAGAAAAAAAATGTTGCCTCGGTCAACATATAGTAATAGTATAATTTTTAATTTATTTCAGAGCACTTAACAGTTTTTAAAGAACTCCTTAATCACTTTCACTTGGTCCTTGTAACAATATTGTGAAATAGGGCAGTTGCTATTATTATTATTATTTTCCTCCTGTTTTACCACAGCTGGGCATAAAGAAGTAGTAGAATTATGTCCAAATGATATGAGTCTCCCTTGAAATTATTTAATAGCATCAATTTTAACAATAACTAAAATCCTCTTGTGACATGTTCAAATCATAGTAGAGTACAATATAGCAAAGATATTTATTCTAGCAACCCTAGATCAAATCAGAACAGGCACCTAGAAGAGACCTGCAAACTCCTTATCTGATCCAGGGCTTGAATTGTAAGATTTTTGTATAAATTGAAACATCTTGATGAATGGCCTACTATTTTACAGTGACTTAAACAAAATGGAAAATTACTATATTGTTTTAAGTGACTAGTAGGAGTTTTGAGTTTTGGGCTTGTAGATTCTATTAAGCTTTTGATTGAGTTCTTGATATATATATATATATATATATATATATTTTTTTTTTTTCTTTTGGGGTTTTGTTCATCTGAACATCTGGATATCCAGTCTTATGAAACATGGAGAATTAGTGTAGCTTTTGGAAGAGTTGATGTGCTGTCCTCTTCCTCTTCCCCATGTATCTCAACCATAATATAAGAGTTACTGATTTACTGAAGTGAAAGCTTTGCTCAACCTTTTTATTCACAAATATCAACATTATGTTTTCTCTTAGAAAAATCTGGTATTGCTTAAATGATAAGGGTTTGATGGTTTAAGGTTAACTTCTTTTCATTAAATTGTTTTAGGAATTTGGGGCCCACCATGCCTTTTCAAAATGTACAGTTGTCTGTGTTGTAAAATCTCACCCCCCACTTGTTTAATATAATGCTGCCATACCTTTTTAAAACAGGTGCTTGCAATCTACTTCAGTGATGTTTTAGTGGTGGTAAGTGCTACAAGAGAAGGTTCTGGAAAGGCATTCCTTAGGTTGTGATCTTCAGTCTTAAAGATTCACCGAGACAAGTTGTTAATATGAAAGATAATTTCAAGAGAAGTTCTGGCTTCTACTGAAATGTGAAAGTTAGGAAATTTGAACTTGAGCCCTTATAACTATTACAGAGTTCTTACTATATGAATCCCTATTTGTGTCACATTTACTGGTGGGTAAAATGAAACTGAGGCATCTATGCCTGGTAAAATATTTTAATTAGGAATAGACAGTGATTTTGTAATTACTGTAGTAGTTCAGTAGACTTTCAACAGTAGAGTTACTGATAAGGTGTATTAGAGCAGGAGGTGCAGCTGCTGAGCATACATGATTCAGCCCTGTCTTACAGGTTCATGACTTATATACATTTGAGTATTGGTTTATAAATTATATACATTTGACTATTTTTGGTCATAAACAAAAATCGTATAGGACATTCGACATTGCCAAGTACAGGATATACCTTGAAATTTGCTTTCTTGGAAAATACTCTGATTTATTTTGGTCTTTGGTTATAGGAAGATTTGCTGGCCCTATATTTTGGCTGCCTTTCTGCAAAAGTGCTAGATCAAAGGCCAGAATAGCAGTATTCCATTTTTTTTTTTTTTTTTTTTTTAGCCCATTGAGAAAATCCTTCTGCTTTTATGTGTGTCCTTTGAATTTTTTCCCAGCACCAGTCTCTGTAATGGTCCCTGTCAATCTCTTTAGTAGGCCCCCCACTCCCTTTTAATCTCATTTGTGTTCGATAGAGCTGATGAGGCATTAAGGTGGAGAATTCCCTACCATGTCTAATTTTTGAGCTTCCTCTGGAGAGGACTTAAACCAAAGCCTACATTGTTACTAGATGATAGTCTAAATGTTTGATGTTTAAGAGCATCTAGTGTTAAGTTCTTTTAAAATTGCTAGCACGTCATTGCTGGCTTGTCTGCCTTGCCTTGCCTCTCTTCTCAATTCAAGTTCCTCAGTGTGGGCCCATGTTGAAACTAAACTTTTGAGGTATAGATGTGGGCAAATATATGAGTGGTGGTTTCCTGGGACAGTGTGCAAACACATGGTTCCCAGGGGCCATGGTTTTGGTAAAGTAATAGCCAAGGTAATCCCAGCTGTGTTGCTAGGATTTTTAATTTTTATTTTTTTTAGTGTTAGCTACACCCTGTTAACCAGGATAAGCAGCTCAGGTCCTTCATGTCACATTCTTGGTCCTGGTTTTAGCAATTATTTCTTCCTTTGGAATGCTGTAGAGAAATTTATCTCCCATTTTCTGAGAGGCTTTTGATGTTTGCAGTGTTTTATTGCCTCAAGTCACCCTCTGCTTGTCTTCCTCATTAGGGAGAAATAGGAGAGAGTAATAAGAGTAGATGTCTTATTCATTATTTCCCTCAAAAATGGAAGGTACACAAAAGTAAGCTGAGTATATTTTAATAAGTTTTATGCTGTTATATAAGTCATAATGGATTTCTGCCCATATTTAAACTAAATGATTGTCTTATTTATATGTAATTTCTAATTGACCACATATAGCATTCACATGTTTTTTGCTAAGCCATTTCCATCTGATGTATTCTCTGAAGCCCTTTAGCTTGTCACATTGCCTAGCTAGACCCCCTCTTACCAGGGACACCCATTCCTCGCAGACCTAGGATCTGCAGTCATTTGTTAGTCCTTAAGTCTTTTCCTCACCGTTTGCACACACAAGCACACATGCACACCCCCACACTGTCCCATAAAGATTTGAAGAATCCCATTATCATTGGCCCCTCACACCTCATGTCCCAGTTGCTGGCTTATAATTTCTGTTTGGCCTACTCAGCCAGACCTTTAGGTGAATGATTTCCTGTTTTCCTAGTCTGTTTCTTTTTTCTTCCCTTGAGTCACTGGCAACTTCTTTGCTGATTTCCTTTCTCCTCCCTCCCAACAGAAATTTCCATGCAGTATCGGCATGATGGAGCTTGTCCAACAACTAGTAAGTTGTCCAACTGGGTTGGTAGCCCAGGCTTTTGTCTCCTACGCTAGTGCTTTATCCTAATATGTTATACCATCTGTGAACCTCTGTATTTTAATTTTTCAAAATGCAATTGGTTGTTAATTGAAGAGATTTCTTTTTCCTACAGAGATAGCATGCTGTTTTATCTGTGTTCAGTATCCATATTACTGTCTAAATGTAGGCAAATCTTAACCATTGTTGGCCTTTTAATAGGGTGCTTCCATTAGTAGAATTGTGACTTCTTTTCTCCAATGAAATAGTATTTTCTGTATTTTGTTTTCCACTAGTTTTAATGTTTATGTAAATTTTCAAGGTTTGTATATTGGTTTTAGGTAGCTTTTTTGCTTAGGCCTCTACTTATGATGAGACCCTGTTATACTGCAATCTAGGAATGAGAATGTTTGATAAGGTTAGCTGACATAATGAAGGTTTTCTTTATGGTAAATATTGTCAAGTGTGAACTAAGTGGCATTACCAATCAGAATTGCATCCTATTAAAACTTTTAGTAAGACATTACAATAGGCAGACTACTAAAAGTATTTTTAAGTGATTTAAAAAATAGATTTATTACTAAATACATTATTGTCATCAGTATTTAATCTAAATATAGTAGGTATTATATTGCCAAATGAAATATAATAGTAAGACGTTATCATATAAAATCTGATCCAACCTTCCAGTTTTAATGATTTAAGCAATGATACATGATAGACTTATTGAAATTTTATTATACTGATTTCAGTCTATGCCTATGTATTTCTTTTGTGTGTTTGAGAATGATCTTAACCTGAAGTCCTTTTTTCCTTACTTAAAAGCTTTCTCAGAGTTGCTGAATGCAATACACAATGGTAAGTTATATTAGAATCTTCTTTGGTGGTTCATTTATCACAAAGGTTGCCTTTTGTAGGGAATCCCGATTGAAAGCCTGCATGTTCTATTGATTGGATGAAATCCAGCGCCACAGTGAGTCATTTGTTCAGCATGTTAGTGAAAACTTTATAGCTTGCCTACAGGAGGTGGATAGGTCAGTAGTTCCTCAGTTTGGCTTTTATTGTCTCTTTGTAAGGCCAAATGATAATAGTGTTGTTCCAACTTTCTGAAAGTCAGTCTTTTTAATTTTGGGAATAGATTTTCTAGTTCTTTTGAACTTTGTCTTGCCAGTGCAGTTAGTAATTGGCACCTACATTCAGGAATTTGCTCCTTCTACCACAATTTGGAATGTTAACTTCATTTTTAGGCTTTTGGTTTATTAATGTTTAGCAGATTTTTATTATTTTACCTCCTTGGTGAATAAATGGAAGAAGGTCTTTAAATGGTGTCTCATTGGGCACCAGGCTTTTGTAGTAGAGTTGCATGTTCTGCAGAGTTGGGTTCTGAAATCATCACGTAAGGCAAATGCTATCATTTTTTCACTTTTGCAACATAATCATATGGAAGGTCATTTTTGGAAAGGTGTTGGAGGGTTTCTTCAGCATCCTCAAGGACTGTCTTTAATCTTTTGATGTTCAAAAACTCTTGAATCTAGTGTCTTCTTTGTGGGTTTTCCTTTTGACTTATTAACTGATCTAACCCTTATTTGTTTAAGATGGTGCGTGTGATTCTGAGCAATTTTCCAACACATTTTAATTAACTTTGTGAAGTCTTGTATATTTTACTAATGGATTTCATTTGTAGTAGATTGACACTGGGTTTGGATTATATTGTCAGATGTCTCCATATCCACAGCCAGCAAAAGACTAATGGCATAGGTACTAGTGTTTACTAGAGGGTAATGGGTGGTTGGGGTGGGGAAACCCATTTTATAAGTGAATATTTCATTAATAATATGTTTGTTTATAATTCTTGCTTCCCCATGCAACTTGTAACTGCAGAGGCTTAGATAATACTTCAAGTAACAAGGAACCCCTGAATATTAGGTATCTAAAGGAAAGAGAGATTGAGGGTGTTCTTGAGAGTAAACTGAACGTTACCATTCTTTAGTAAAGAAGAATCAAAGCTGAAAGGGTAGTCAGCTTTTTCAGTTTGCATAGGTAAATTAAGACTTATTCTTTTATTCTTGGAATATTAGAGTTTGGAGGCATGATGAAGGCTTAAAAAAGTGCACTTGATAAAAAGAAAGTAGACATTATGGAAAGCAACAGTGAATGAACTGCTACATAAAGCCTTTGATGTTATTAATTACAAAGTACTGGGTTGTGTTAATTTGATGGGGCAATTGTTTCTCTGTAGGTGAGTCAAATTAATGTAATGTGATTTTCTTTAAAATTTTGGACTTTACAAGATTTTATTTGAGAAGGAGCTGTGTATTAGAGTTGTCAAATGCTTATGTTTTAGGAGAATTATAATTTTAATTGCGAAGTCAAGTGGTAACTTTTAGCCTGTGGGGGATTGAGAGAGGCTGGAGAGTTTCTTTTGAACTTGGAAAAATCTGTATGTTTTCTCTTCCTTAATTGTCAGCTTTAAAATTTGATCTTCTTTATTTTGAGCATACAACAATAAAGAGGAAGTTGAGACTTGCCAGTAGAGGAGGAAGGAAAAGGAGAATTTAGATTTTGTTATTATTGTCTTTTATTAGTTTTCTGTGGTAACTGTAACAAATTACCCAAATTCACTGGCTTAAAACAATGTGAATTTATTGTCTTACCGTCCTGTGAGTCAGAAGTCTGACATGGGCCTTGCTGGGCTACACTCAGGGTGTGGGCAGAGCTCTTTTCCTTGTGGCCACTCTAGGATATAATCTCTTTCCTCGCCTTTTCCAACTTCTGGAGTCTGCCCATATTTCTTAGCTGGTGAGGAACTGTTTTAGTTTCCTAGGCTGCTTAAAGCAAATACCAGGGTGGGTCGGGTTAAAAAAAAAAGGGAATTTATTTGCTCATGGCTAAGACCAGAAAATCTTCAAATCCAGGCGATGCTTTCTTCCCGGAGATTGGCTGCTGGTGATCCTTCACTTCTCTGCCATGTGGCAAGGCACATGGTCCTGTCTGCTGGTCTCTCCCTTCTCTTGCAAGTTTTCTTGCTTGCAGCTTCTTCTCTCCACCCCCTTACCCCCATCCCATTAAGTCCAGTCCTCAGTGAGGTGGGTCATACCTTAATTGAAGTAGCCTCATCAAAAGACTACTTACAATGGGTTTACAACCCACAGGAATGGACTAATGGATTCGATTTAAGAACATGTTTTTCTGGGGTACATAACTGTTTCAAACCACCACAGGAACTACCAAACTGTTTTCTAAAGTTCATACAGTATTTTATATTCCCACCAGCAAAATATGAGGGCTCCAATTTCTCCACACTCTGACCAACACTTGCTTGTTTGGTTTTATTCATTTATTTATTTTTGGTTGTTTGTTTGTATTAGAGCCATCCTAGTGGGTGTAAAGTAGTGTCTCATTGTGGTTTTTGTTGTTGTAGTTGTTGTTTTTGAAGTACCATGGGCCAGGGAATAAACTTGGGACATCGTATGTGGGAAACAGGCGCTCAACCACTGAGCCACATGGGCTCCCTGAATTAGTTTTTTTGTTTGTTTTGCTTGTTGTTTGTTTTTGTGTTTTTTCAGGAGGCACCAGGAACAGAACCTGGGACCTCCCATGTGGGAAAGCAGGCGCTCAACTTCTTGAGCCACATCCGCTCCCCTCATTGTGGTTTTGATTTACATTTTCATAATGGCTAATGATGTTAAACATCTGTATGGTTATTGGCCATTTGTATTTTTTCTTTGGAGAAATATCTACTCAAGTCCTTTGCCCATTTAAAATATTTGTTTATTTACATAGACCCTTATCAAATCTAGGATTTGCAAATAATTCCTCCTATTCTGTTGGTTGTCTGTTTACTTTCTTGATAGTGTACAAAGTACAAAGTTTTTTTGTTTTGTTTTGTTTTGTTTCTTAATGAAGTCAGACTTCCCAATTTTTCTTTTGCTGTTCATGCTTTTAGTGTCATATTTAAGAAACTACTGCCTAGTATTGTTTTCTCTATTTGGACCTGCCATTTGTGAATAGAGATAGTTTCACTTCTTCTTTTCCATCTGTAAGCCTGTTTTCCCTCACTCCTTCCCTCCCTTCTCTCTCTTTCAATTGCCCTGTCTAGAAATTCTAGTACAATGTTGAATAGAAATGGTGAGCATCAACATCCTTGTTTTGTTCCTGATTTTAAGGGTAAAGCTTTCAGTCTTTCACCATTAAGTAGGATGGTTTTTCATAGATGTCCTTTATTAGAGATGAACAAGTTCCCTTCTATTCCTAGTTTGTTGAGTGTTTTTATCATGATAATGTTTGATTTTCTATATATATTGAGATGATTATGTAGTATTTTTCCTTTGTTCTATTAATGAGGTATTACATTGATTTTATTTATTTATTTTTCACTCCCCTGAGTTGGCTCCCTTCTCTGTTTACTCATTGTCTTTTATTTTTTTTCCCCCTTTCCCTTTAGGGGGCACCGGGAACCAAACCCGGGACCTCCCATGTGGGAGGCGGTGCTCAACTGCTTGAGCCACATCCGCTCCCTACATTGAAACAACTTTGCTTTCTTGGGCTAAATCCCACTTGGTCATGGTAAATAATCCTTTTAATGTGTTGTTGGATTGGGTTTGCTAGTATTTTGTTGAGGATTTTTGCATTTGTATTTATAAGGGGTATGATCTGTATTTCTCTTCATGCCTGTGTCTGACTTTGGTAACAGGATAATACTGAACCCATAGAATGAGTTCAAAAGTGTTCCTCCTCCTCTGGTAGTTTTTGGAAGAATTTGAGAAGGCTTGGTGTTAATTCTTCTCAAAATGTTGGTAGAATTCCCCTGTGATACCATTTGGTCCTTGGCTTTCCTTTGTTGTGAGTTTTTTCTTTTTCTGACTCAAACTGTTTGCTTGTTACAGGTCTATTGAGATCTCTATTTCTTCTTTTGTCAATTTTGGTAGTTTGTGTCTTTCCAAGAATTTGTGCATTCATCTGCATTGTCCAGTAGTGCCATATAATTGTTTGTAGTACTATTTTATAACCTTTTTATTTGTCAGGTCAGTAGTAATGTCCCTACTCTCATTCCTGATTTTAGTAATTTGAGTCTTCTCTCCTTTTTTCTTAAGTCATTCTACTTAAAACTTTGTCAGTTTTGTTGATCTTTTCAGTGTTTCTCATTTTACTTTCTCTGATTTGTCTCTACTCTGATGTTTATTAATAATTTCCTTCTTTCTGCTTGCTTTGGGTTTAGCTTCCTCTTTTTCTGTTTTTTTTTTTAAGTTGGAAGGTTAAGTTATTGATTGAAGATTTTTCTTCTTTTTTAATGTAGGCATTTACAACTACAAATTTCTCTCTTATAATACTCAGTTTCTTTTATGAGTTCTTGTTTACCTAATTATTTCCCCCCATATTCTGTCTTCACCTTTTTAACTTATCTTATACATACTCCATGCGAAAATACTTTCTACATGCATGCTTGTAGCTTCAACTCTCACCTGAACTCATTAGATTCCCAAATGCCTGCCTCTAATTTGGGCTAACCCAGCAACCTAATAAACCTTAGCTCTTATATTCCCACTCTGAGCCTGCTTTTCTTCTTGTCTTCCTTAATAGCAGTGTATAGCACTCAGCCATCTAAACCAGAGCCATGTCAAGGAGTTGGTGCCTAAATCAGAGCTATGTTTAGGAGTTCACTGAAATTTTCCCCACTCCTTTTCTTGGTCATCATGTTTTTAGAAAATGCTTTCCTGGGGAACCGGCTGTGGCTCAATTGGTTGGGCTCTGGTTTACCACATGGGAGGCCCTGGGTTCAGTTCGGTTCCCGGGGCCTCCTGGCAAAGGCAAACCGCCGCGCGGTGAGCTGATGCAGCAGGGGGAGATAAGCAGACATGGAAAAACGCAAAGCAAAAATGAACACAGCGAGCACAAGCAGCAAGGGGGGGATATATAAATAAATAAAAATAAATC
>PVKH010006615.1:0-21095 GCA_004027955.1 Chaetophractus vellerosus | reverse complement strand
GGATGTCTTCCCAATTCACTTTGAAGCCTCTTAGCTATATAAACTCATTTGTCTTTACATTTACCCCCTTTTATTTGAGGTCTTTTTCCAGGTGCATTGCTAGTTGGTGCTTGGTAGTAATCCCTTGGTTCCAGGGAGGCTCATCCCTGGGATTCATGTCCCACTCTGGGGGGAAGGTAATGCATTTACATGCTGAGTTCAGCTTAGAGAGAGGCCACATTTGAGCAAAAAGGAGGCTCTCAGGAGGCAACTCTTAGGCACCCCACAACACTAGGCTGTTTCAATTTCAAGAGCAAAGGCTCATAAGCATAGTCATCAATATCAAGGTCCCATCAATGGATCATCCTCCTTCACCAGTCATTGCCCCTGCACTTGGGGGACTGTTGCCACTCCATTAGAGAATGTCACAGAGCTCTTCAGGATTGGAATTCCATGTTCTCTCAGTTATTGTGTGAGTCTCCACTCACTGTGACAATGCCCCATGAACAATTTGAACATATTTATATACCTTATATGTATGCCCAGGTGAACTTCCTCCCATGTATTCCCCATCATTGACACCTCACACCAATAATCCTCCCCTGCCCCAGTTGTAAACCTTCTGTGATCCAAAGTTTCATCAAAAATAGAGCCAATAAAATAGCCAAATACAATTAATAAGAAAATGAAATAATAATGATAAGTTTAAATATAAGAAATAAAATACAGAAAAAGTATAAAATAGTAAAAATAAAATTAAATTAAATTAAAAGATTGGTATTAAAAATAATGAAAATTATTTGAACATTTTTTTGACATTTTGCCTTTCATCACTGTAATATCTGGTGTCCTGTATGTACAGTGACATTTTCCTTCATTTATTTCCCAGTGTCTTACTTGTTTCGTTTTATTTTCAAAGAAGTTTTAGGTCACAGTAAAGTCACATACAGAATGCAATGGATTCCCATATACCCAATATCCTCCCCCTTTTTCCCCTTCTTGTATTAATACCTTTTTATATGTGGATGGTACATTTGTTGCAACTGATATACAAATGGTGAAACATAGCTACAAACCACGGTCAATGGTTTATATTATGGTTTACATTTTAGACCATATACTTTTATAAATTTTGGTGATATTTACCATGGCCTATGCCATCATTGCAAGATCATGTAGAACAATTCAATTGCCCACTAAATATGCCCTGTTCCATCTATTATATTCCTCCCTTCCCCTCCCCTTGGGGCCCATAGTAACCCCCCGATTTCAGTCCTTGGATAAGAAGATTCATAGTTACTTGCAACAACACTGAGTTTTGATACACTGGTTTGTCCTCCCCTATTAGGAACTGCCCATGCTCTCAAGAGACTCCCACCCCTCTGTTTGAGAACATATCGGTTTTCCCCAGGATGGAAGTCCAGCTCCTTCCCACACATTAGGTGGGTCTCCACCCACTGATACATATTATGACAAAATGATCACTCGCACACTCCCTAGAAGCCTGCCCTAGGTGTGCCTACCCCCATCCAACACCCTAAACCAGTAACCCTTCCTTGTCATATTGCCATCCGAGCATTCCCAACTTTTTACTTTCAACCACATGTCTTCCAATCCCCAGTGTTGACCTGGTCACTCCCCTCAACCCTCCCACCAGTTCCATGGACTGTCCAACCCACCCTCCCCACTCTAACCACCTGTCAAACCTGCACTGCCTAAACCAATAGTATCTCTACCCTCTTGTAATATCCCTTCAATGTTCAATTACACACTTCCACCTAATCATAGATTATGCCCATATGGGCACTGGCTCACAACCTTCTTCTCCCTTTCTATTTCCTGTAAACCTGTCTTCCAGACAATAGCTAAGTCTCCTCGATTTTCTTCATTCATTTCAAGGAGGTCATGTAATATTGATCCTTCAAAGCCTGACTTACTTCACTCAACATAAGGTCTCAAGATTCATCCATGTTATCCCATGTGTTAGCACTGTATTCCTTCTTACAGCTGAGTAATATTCCATTGTATGTATGTACCACGTTTTGTTTCTTCAAACATCTGTTGATGGGCATTTAGGTTGATTCCAGCTTTTGGAAATAGTGAATAATGCCGCTATGAGCATTGGTGTGCACATATCTGTTCGTGTCTTTGCTTTCAGTACTTCTGAGTATATACCCAGCAGTGGAATTGCTGGATCATATGGCAGCTCTGTAATTAGTTTTTTGAGGAACTGCCAAACTGTCCTCCACAAAGGCTGGGCCATTCTTCATTCCCACCAACAGTGGATGAGTGTTCCCATTCCTCCACATCCTCTCCAACACTTATAGTCCTCTGTTTTTTTAATAGCTGCCAGTTTAATGGTTATAAGATGGTATCTCATTGTAGTTTTGATTTGTATTTCCCTAATAGCTAGTGAGGTTGAGCATATTTTCATGTGCTTTTTAGACATTTGTATTTCTTCCTTGGAGAAGAAATACAAATGTATTTCTTGTATTTTCAAGTTGCTAGCCCATTTTTTAAATGGGTTTTTGTCTTTTTATTTTCGAGGTGTAGAATTTCTTTATATATGCTGGATATTAGCCTCCTGTCATATATATGGTTGCCAATTATTTTCTCCCATTGGGTAGGCTGTCTTTTTACTTTCTTGATAACCTCCTTTGAAGTGCAAAAGTTTTTAATTTTGAGGAGAATCTATTTATCTATTTTTACTTTCAATTCTCATGGTTATGTGTGAAGTTCATGAAACCATTTCCGATTACAAGGTCCTATAGATGATTCCCTACATTATCATACAAAGACTTTATGGTCTTGGCTCTTATATTTAGATCTTTGACCCATCTTGAGTTGATTTTTGTATAAGGTGTGAGATGTGTTCCTCTCTCATTCTTTTGGATATGGACATCCAGCTTTCCAAGCACCATTTGTTGAAGAGGCCATTCTCTCCCAGTTGAGTGGGCTTGGTGGCCTTTTTAAATATCAGATGACTGTATATGTGAAGATCTATATCAGAACTCTCAATTCAGTTCCATTGTGACAATGCCATACAGTTTTGACCACTGTAGCTTTGTAATATATTTTAAAGTCAGGTAGTGTGATTCCTCCAATTTCATTTTTCTTTTTCAATCTATCTTTGGCTATTCAGAGCCCCTTTCCCTTACAAGTAAACTTTGTAATTAGTTTTTCAAATTCAGTAAAAGTAAAGCTGTGTTGATTTTTATTGGGATTGCATTAAATCTGTAGACTAGTTTTGATAGGATAGACTTTTTTTTTTAAGATTTATTTTTTTATTTATTACATATCCCCCGCCCTTCTGCTTGTTCTTGCTGTGTTCATTCTTGCGTTCTTCTGTGTCTGCTTGTCTCCTCCCACTGCAGTGACCCGCTGAGTCAGCTCACCGCCTGGTGGCCTGCTTGCTTGTGTTGGCTTGCCCTGCTTGAGGGGGTTTGACCTGCCTGCGGCAGCTTGCCTTCTCAAGGTGGTCTGCCTGCTCAAGGATGCCCCAGGAGCTGAACCTGGGGTCTCCTATCTGGTAAACTGGCTCCCTACAAATTGGGCTATAGCTGGCCCCAGGATAGACATCTTAATGATGTTTAGTTTTACTATCCATGAGCAGGGAATATTTTTCCATTTATTTAAGTGTTCTTTGATTTCCTTTAACAGTGTTGTGTAGTTTTCTGTGTATAAGTCATTTATATCTTTAGTTAAATTTATTCTTAGGTATTTGATTCTTTTAGTTACTATTGTAAATGGTATTTTTAAAATTTCCTCCTCAGATTGCTCATTATTGGTTTACAGAAATGCTACTGATTTTTGAGCATTGAGCTTACAGCCTGACACTTTACTGAATTCATTCATAAGTTCTAGAAGCTTTGTTGTAGATTTCTCAGGGCTTTCTATATATAGGATCATGTTGTCTGAAAATAGTGAAACTTTTACTTCTTCCTTTCCAATTTGGATGGCTTTTATATCTTTTTCTTGCTTCAGTGCTCGAGCAAGTACTTCTAAGACAATGTTAAATAGGAACGGTGATGGTGGACATCCTTGTCTTGTTCCTTTTCTTAGAGGGAAAGCTTTTAGGATTTCACCTTTGTATATTATGTTAGTTGTGGGTTTTTCATATATACCCTTTATTGTGTTGAGGAAGTTTCCTTCTATTCCTACCCTTTGCAGTGTTTTTATCAGGAAAGAGTGCTGTGTTTTGTCAAATGCTTTTTCTGCATCTATAGATATGATCATGTGATTTTTTTTCTTTTGATCTGTTTATGTGGTGTATTAATTGATTGATTTTCTTATGTTGAACCATTCTTGCTTACCTGGGCTGAAACCCACTTGGATATGGTGTATAATTTGTTTGATGTGTTGTTAAATGTGATTAGCCAGTATTTTGTTGAGGATTTTATTATCTAAATTCATTAGAGAGATTAGTCTGTAATTTTCCTTTCTTGTGGCATCTTTGTTTGGCTTTGGTATTAGGGGAATGTTGGCATCATAGAATGAGTTAGGCAATGTTCCTTATACTTCTATTTTTTGAAAGAGTTTTAGCAGGATTGGTGTTAGTTCTTTCTGGAATGTTTGGTAGAATTCACTTGTGAAGCTATCTGCTCCAGGGCTCTTCTTAGTTGGGAGGTTTTTGATGACTGATTCTATCTTGATACTTGTCTGTTGAGTTCATCAAATTCTTCTTTCATCAATGTAGGCTACTTGTGAGTTTCTAAGAATTTGTCAATTTCCTCTAAATTATCCTTGTTGGCATATAATTTTTCAAAGTATCCTCTTATAATACTTTTTATTTCTGTGGCATCAGTGGTGATATCCCCTTCCTCATTTCTTTGTATATTTGCACCTTCTCTCTTTTTTTCTTTGTTATTCTAAGTAAGCATTTGGCAATTTTATTGATCTTCTCGAAGAACTAGCTTTTGGTTTTGTTTATTTTTTCTAGTTCTTTCTTATTTTCTATTTCATTTAGTTCTGCTCTAATATTTGTTATTTCCTTGCTGTAGTGTATGTTCCTTGTTTTGGCTTCTTCGTGTCTCTGACCCTCACCCTTCTAGGAGTTGGTAAGCAGTGTCCTAGTTTGCTGTGCCCCAAAGCAGGTCCCCACAGCAGCCTCTGGCTTTTTCTTTGTTGTTTTAGTGAGAGGTAAGTCTTATATGCCTAACCTGTCATCCATGTTATCACAATCCCCCTTCTATTTCTTCTAGAGTCAAGCTTTTGCCCCATATTGTCTACCTCTATTGTTTTCTATACTTCTTTCATCATCTCAATCTACTTTTGCCTGGAAGGCAACTTCTGGGAGGAGGTTCATGCCTGAGGGGACTTTCCCTTGTCAGTCTTTCCCAGCCAAAACATGTCCAGGGACCCATGAAGGGGGTGCAGATTGGTTCAAAACTGCTTTGGGCAGAGGATCAGGAAGGGCACTGAGATTCTTCAGTGGCTCCCCAAAGCTGAGCTTTCCTGGCATGCCCAGCAAATGCCGTCCTTCAACTAACTGTTCCCTACAGCCCTGAGGAAGTGTAATATCTTTAAATTTCCTCTGGCATGGCATTTTTCTGAGGTAGGTTGAAACAATGGTCACCCTCATAGCCAGGACCCCAGCAATCCAAAGTTGCTAATAAAAAGCCGTGATCAGTTTTTGGCCATGCCCGCCCCTGGTCTTGGGGAAGAGGACTTTTATGTCTCTTTCTTTTAACAGTGAGCTAACTAGATTCTGTACCCCACAATTACCTGCCATGAAAGTGGGGAATGGGCACTGGTAGCTATGCACAGCAAGAGCAGTTTAGAATTCTCTACTGTAATTTATCAGCCTCTTCCTCCTGCTCTTTCCTGGATGCTGTACAATGTTCTTCCGGCCTCCAGAGTTTCAAAATCATTGTTTCAAACAGTTCCTGCCTTTTAAATACTTGTTCTAGTGGAAGGACAACGTCTTGAACACCTTACTCCACCATCTTCCCACGATCTTCTCTAGCACTTTTCCAACCTCACTATTAGTACCATTCCTAAGTAGATTATCCAGTTACAGACTTGATGGCCCTGGCCATTCTCTGGCTCCTAGCTCCTCTTCTAATGTTAATGCCTTCACAAGAAATGCCAAGTTCTTCATCTGCAGGTTTTGAGGGAGGACCTCCAAGACCTAGGTTTGTAATAGAAAGGATGATTGTACAGAAATATTGTAACTAGGTACTTGATCTTTATTTTGGCCCAGGGTTTTCAGACTAGTTTCAAGTCCTTAGCAATTCATTGACTAGAAATGAGTACTGACCTTGATATTTCAGGGGTTTAGGTCAAGTACTTCCAAATTCTTACTCCAAAATGGTCATCCTCATTCTAAGTGTGGCACAAAGATGGAACTCAAGAGTCTATAGTTTATCTATAACTTCTAAGTTATCTATCCAGTGAATATAGTGATCATTTTCCCTTTTTATTGATATCTCAAATATTTGTAATTTGTTTAGCTGGAGCTCCAGCCCATGAATCTTGACTTGGGAGCAGGGGGAATATTCCTTCTCTTTACCCAAAAGGCTATCAGGACAAATTTCCTCACCACTAATATTTTATTTGCCTAAAGATGGAAGTGTTTTAGATTTGTTGTTCAAAAATATATTCTCTCCTCTCTTATACCATCCTCCCCTTCAGTAAGTCAGAGAGTAGAGTGTGGGGTACTATTGGGAAAGCTACTGAGAGAAAGAGAGGAAGAAATGAGATGACTATAGTAGGGCTGATTTTATTGACCCTTGTTAAGGGCTCAGGGACTGTGTCTGGCCCAGTTATTTTTGGTACTCTCTTAATTTGGAATGATTTGCAATTTTTATTTCTATCTTTAAGCCCTAGTCAAAAATCTTCCTATGGTTTTAATTATTACAGTTAAATAAATTGTAATACTCTTCAAGAGAGTGTCTAATCCAGGGATCAGCAAACTATGACCTGCAGAGCAAATTTGCTTGACAATTGTTTTTGTAAATAAAATTTACTATAACATACTCACACTCATTTTTTTTGGCTGTAATTGTTTTTCTGCTACAACAGCAGAACCTAGTAGCTGTGATAGTGACTATAAGGCCCATAAAGCCCAAAATATTTCTTACTTGGCCCTTTATACAAAAAGGATGCTAACCCCTCACATAAATCATATTTGCGTGCACATTCTTCTGTTTATCTTTATTATTATAATTATTTTCATAATACAATCCAGCTTAAAGTGATAGTATTATTTGAACCAAGGAGAGGTATATGTACATGCTAGATTTGGGGATTCTGTTGGCAATTTCACTTAGTAATCTCTACACAACCCAGAAAAAAATATAAAAAGAAGGGAAGAATATAAGATCAGTGATTGGGAGTTGAGTGTAGAGACAGGAAATACTGGAGATGGGATGATCAGAATCAGTTTTCTTTAGAAAACTCTCAGTGATTTGGGATGATGATGATTGATGTTTAAGTTTAATTCTTTATTCAGTTTTAACATCTATATATGTGGAAAATTGATAGAAACTTAGAAAACCCAAAAGTAATGAAAATCCACTGGGCGACTACATATTAGCCGTTAGGAGCTCCACAATCATCTCAAATTGCAAATGCAGCAGCAATATAGTAGATAAATGTTTATTAAAAGGGGGAAAGATTTTTTTTGCTCAAAAAGATTATTCTTCTAATAGCAACTAATCATTGTGCTAACTATAATTGACCATTTTCCAAATCTGAAACCTGTATTAAAAAGATTTAAAATTAAACAGTCACTCTCCCCAAGGAAGCATATCAAATTAAATTGCTTGATAAGAGAATGTATTGATATATAGTTTAAGAGTAACACTGCCCATAGGAGACACATTAAGAGTTGGAAGCAGAGTTGAACAATACAATATTTCATCAGCTGTATGTTTTTACAACGAGTTTAGTAATAAATGGAGAAAAACCATGGAGAACCATGTATACTCTTATTAAGGCTGAGACTTTGGAATTCTTTATTAAAATCCAAGAATATACAGCAGAGTGAAGGAAAATTACTGATATTACAATTTGAAACTCCATGTCCAAGAAAAATGTAGCCATTGGGGGAAATATTTCTAAGTGAAAAGAGGGTTTATAGCTAAAGTCCAGAGAGATGACCATTTTGGCAGTGTGGCCAACATTCATTTGGTTAAACTTTTCCTTCCAGCTTAAACTTACCACCTACTCCTTCTGCCATCCCAAAAGACTTGGATCTTCCCAGAAAAAGATCACATTCCTTTCTATTTTCCAGAAATAATGCATAATATGGGATTGACACCTATTTCCAGGGGAAATGGTAGTTCCTCACAGTCCCAATTGGACCAGAGATCCCGGGCAATTTGGTGGGAGAAAAGTTAGTTTGGAAGGTGAGGGAAAAAACGCACAAGTAACCACCCAGTTTTACTAAACTGCTCATTTAGGGAGAATGAATTGATGATGAATAAATGAATGGTATTGAATTTCATCTCAGCATATTCTTAATGCTTTGATTTTAGGGAACACTATATACAGTGACCTCATTGATGAATTATGCTAGCTTAACTTTGCTAGGTTGGGTGTAGGTGAAAGCTCCGTGTTAATTACATACATAAGCATATCTCTCATGACAGGCTGAACTAAGGGAAGTAGAAATAAAATGGAAAACTGGAACCCATGAAGAGTCATAGATATTGACCCTAGTAAATCAATAGCAGCTCATGGACTCTTCTTGGGAAAAGCATTCAGATAAAATCTAATTTAGGAAACAGATCATGCATTTTGGGAGACAAATGCATATGCACAGTTGCAGGTCCCAAAAAAGAAATGTTAGACAAGAAATATTTTACACAAGTTATCCACAGTCAGATATTTCTAGTGGATTCTACTTATATTATGTTAACTACCTCTTCCTCCACCTCACTTTCCTTTTTCACCTAGTCAAAATTTTATCTGTCTTGACCCCAGTACCTGAGAAAATAGTGACTGAGATAGGAAACTCTTCAACAACCATAGATTTCTATCCAATAGAGCAAATACTAAGTAAAGATTTAAACCAAGACCTAGAATATGGTGATCATATGGTGCTACAGGTGTAAACTTCATACATCCCCAATATTTACCTATATTATGCTCTACTTTACTACTTCTTTTCCATTCTGATTCTTCAGATCCCCACCTTCCAATTAGAAATTCTATTCTGCTCTGAACTCAAGTTTCAGTGACTGTGCCCTGCTTCTGATGGTCAGATATCCCAAACATCAAATGATTGGCATATATAAGACACTGCATAATTGTTTACTGAATGAGCAGAACTGACCTCAAGGTCCAGTCATGGCTTAATGCATGGCTATTATCTTGCTTTCTTTATGCTAAATGCTATGGAAATGCCCTAGTGTCCATCGTTATAATGCTAACAATTTCCTTCAGTGTGAAGAAGCTGCTGAGTGCTGAGAGGTACACATAGGACCCTACTGTTAAGGACCTACCAACCAGGCCTATCCTATCCAGGTGGCAAGCTTACTCTAGCTTTGGTTCTCTCTTTTTCTGTTGTCCCTTATCCATGGGAACCATTATGCCCTGAAGATTTTTCCTGAAATGCAACATATAATATCCTACATGGTTTTCATTATTTTATAAGTTGGATCTAAAAGTGAAATCTATGTTACATGCTGTGTTGAAAGAAAATATCTGGAATCAAATACTCCTGGCTGTGTGATGGTCAGCAAGTTGCATAATCTCTGTGAGCCTTGCTTTATTCATCTATTAAGTAAAAATAGAGAACTCATGTTATTTTTATAGTTAGAATGAAAAAGTCAGAGGACACTATGTACATAAAGCATCTGTCTTAGTGTATAGCCCACTCAGTGCACACTCAATAAAGGTTAGCCCCCTCTACTCCCTTAGAAAAAGTCAGTGTTCAGAAAAGGAAATTGCATTGTATAGACAGTTAGTGTTTTCAGGGTTCAAATAAGAAACAGAAGTGAGAGCTGATATATTTAGAGAAAACATGTAGAGTAAATGGGAAATATGTCTAAGAATTGAAAAGTAAAAATTGTATCTAAAGTATATTGAGTTTCAATTACAGGCTCCTCTACTGAATTTAGTATTATTATAATGAGCAAAGCCACAGGTTAATAAAGACCATTGTAATGGGGACAGTTGCCCAGAGGACAAGATCTACTCTAACTCTACCTGGAAGAACTTGGATTAGTTTGAGAGTGTATAAGTCAGTGTTCTTAGCTGCACTTAATAGAATCCACCATAGTTAAAGTAACAGGAATAAATTAAAATGTATTGAGAAGGTCACAGCATTTGATGACAGTCAAAATATCAGGCTTAGAGGCTGATAGTGATGGCTTAGCAAAGAAGAGCCTGCTAATGCCACAGCTCAGAACAAAAACGCAGATAGCCAATCTACCTGCCCAAATAGAGCAGACTGCCAACGAAAATGGGGACATAACTAGAAGCTTCACCACTTTGCTCATGAAAAACCATATACCCCTGCTGTCTTCTTCTAGCAAATGATAGATTCCACACAGGAACTGCTTCATCAAGTTTCTTATTTTTAAGTCATTCTTCTGTGAGGACATCTGATTGGTGGAGCCTAGGTCATTTGTCTTTGCATTGGGGAGGTGAATTCCAGTTTCTACATTGACAGAAAAGACTTATGATTTAGAGAACTTTCTAAATACAGAATGAATCTTTTAAATACCCTGGATGACTAAAACATGACAAATATCCCCTAGAGGAGATCATAAGGAACTGACATTGGGTTGTAAATAAAAGATATTTTACTGAGCCTATGGACTTGGGAACTTCTAGAGTACTATAAACTAGCCATCTGCTCACTAATGAGTTCATAGTCATGGTAAATAAAGTGATTTCCATGAATCCACATTATGTAATGTTGGCATTTTGGAAAGGGTCATTAAGAACATTCTAACCTGTCTTCCTAGACTTTAGAACATAGCAATACATAAGACACAAAAGACAGATAAAAAGAGGTAAAGTTACCAGCTGTATGCATATAATGCTGTTGACCAGGGAATGTGGTTTCAGACCTACAGTTCCTAATAGTTTACCATTCTTCTAAACAGTCAATCATTAGCATGGCCAGATAATTTCAGTTTTGCTCTGCTACATCAGGCGTCTTGTAGCTCTTTATTTTTTTCTTAATGTATTTTTTATTTAACTTAATTTAAATTTATTTTTTATTTTTAAATTGCATAAATGTTACATAAAAATTATAGGGGATTCTCATATGCCCAACCTCGTCCCCCTCCCCACTTTCCCACTTAACAACATCCTTCATTAGTGTAGTAAATTTGTTACAATTGATGAACACATATTGAATCATTGCTACGAACCGTGGACTATAGTTTGCATTATAGTCTACATTCTATTCTGCACAGCTTTGTAGATTATGACAAAATATATAATACCCTCTATCCGTCATTGCAATGTCATGCAGGACAATTCCAATGTCCCGAAAATGCCCCCATATAACACCTATTCTTCCCTCTCAGAACCTCTGGTGGTCACTGCCTTTATATCAATGATAAAAGTTCTTCTATTGCTAGAATAATAATAAGTCTAGAATAGAATAATAATAAGTCTACTTTAGCCCATTGTTAATTCTCCAATCTCGAGGATTTGGGGATGGTGATGCCTACTTTGTTTCTAATTAAGAGGAGCTTAGATCCCATGGGGCAGATGTATGGAACTATTCTGCTTGTGGTTGCAGACGCTCTCTGTTCCTTGGGATAGATATTGTCCATCATCATCTCCTTTTTAGTTGTCCAGGGTGAGTCCAATTAACTGGAGAGTAGGTGTTGCAACTTTGTTGAGATTCAGGGCTCAACTGGCATGTGAACAGACCAAAGATTTAGGTCTCTGGGCCATATATTTAACAAGTATAAATAGGTTCAAATAAAAAGGGCAGAAAAGCCATATGTAGGGAAACTATAAATGAGTCTAACTCTGTTACACCGGGAACATAAATTCCAGAGTAATGCCCACTGACAGGGTGCCAAATTCCTGAGCTTGTCTACCCTACTTATAGTGTCTGGATGTCTCTAGATCCCTCAGGAGCCCCACTGTTTGAGGCACTGTTTACTGTAGCAGTGAATGAGCTCCTGCTGAGACATGCATAAGTATAACCTCTGGAATGACCTCCCAACTCACTTTGAAATCCTTTAGTCATAAAAACTCATTTGTATTTAATATTTTCCCCTTTTGGTCAAGGTCTTTTTCCAGATGCATTGCTTGTTGGCACTCAGTATAATAATCCCTCAGTGCCAGGGAGGCTCATCCCCCAGGAATCATGTCCCATGCTGGGGGGAAGGTAGCCCTTGCACCTCTTTAATGAGACAAACCAGGAAACTGAATTCAAGGTCTGTTCAGTTATATCTTCCTTAAACCTTGGGAAAGAGTCCAGGAAGAGGATATATAGAGGATAATAGTGTTTTTCTAGAAGAAATCTCATGAAAGTATAACCTCAAGGTAATGGCAATTACTTCTAGCATGACACCTCTTGCTACTTAAGAGGCAACCCTAGAACAGAGACAGTAGAGCTCATGTTCTTGGTGTTTTTTATAAATTGACGTGGGTTGCTAAGAATTGTGGCAGTTTGCTTCCCTGTGAACTTGCTCTGTTCCTTGATGTCAATGAAATGGTGGAGCATACCCAAAAGGGTTATCAATCCAGATAATCTGTACATGTAAAGGAATGTCAGGTGATCAGAGTCAACTGCAAAATTGGATCCATGTTTTAGAACACATGAATATTAAGAAGCATTTGAATATCACAGCTATTTTGTTTTTCTTTTCCTTTCATGGGAGCTCAGTCATGCATTATCAATAATTACAAATGGTTGCTTTCTTGAGAACAAGTATCCAGATTATTTAATCTGCAATATTCCTTAAAATGGAAGTCCTAGTAAATTTGGCTTCAAAAGGGAATACATAGATTGAGAAAAACGGAGGACCAAAGTTGTGGTCAGTTTTTTTCACACCAATATATCAGTAAACTCATTGAAAACAGTAATGATGAGAAACTTTTTTTCTTGAATTTTCTCAGCCCCTTGTGAGATCAATTGGTTTTCCAGAAAATGTTTGGTAGGTGTCATGCATCTTCAGATTTTTATATTTCTACTGGGTACATGTGACTTTCACATCTCTATGTATCATAGGAAATAAGATTGAGAACATTCTATTTACCAGACTTCTTCCTATAGTGCACACTGTATTTGTTTGAGAATAATTTCTCTATAAGCTCACTTAAGATAGAATTTGAGTCATTGTGAGACTGTGTGTCAGATAATACCTACATTTATGGAGTGGATGATGCAAGTACTCTCTGACTAATGAGAATTTTTTATTTAAAACTTGAGTGGGAGGAGGGTACAGGGAAGAGGGAGATGAGAGAAGAATGTAAGGAATCTTGAAGGCAAGCGAGTATTCGCCACCTTGCTTCATTGCCAGTAAAGTTACTAAAATTCATGATAACGCTTGATGAGAGTTTGTGGGCACCCATATTTGGGATGAAAAAGAAACATCATGTGAAAAAAAACATGGTTAAAACCATTAAAATGGGAGATAGTTGGTAAATTCTCAGGCTTAGCCGAAATTTAGTAAAGCTTAAGTTTTTCTGTTTCAGGTTTCACAGTATTCTGGTCATGCCACCAAGGGCTAGAAAGGCCCAAGTTAATATTTAGTTTTGTGCATACACACACAAACACACACGCACACACTTGTAGCAGTAGAATTTTCCATCAACCTCTCAGATTTTCCACAAGAAATAAGCTAGATTTGACTTCTGAGGAATTACCGAGGCAGAGCCAGCAACTTCCACACTGTTACCGGTCATAATACTTGTCTCTGCATCTCCATGAGATGAACATAAATGTGACTCAGCAGTGATTTAATAACCATCCATCTGCTCTGGGAGAATTTATGTGGGCCATGTAGTTGTTGAATGGAGAATTGCTCTATGGGCCTGCAGAAGGAAAATGAAAGGGATTAGATTTCAGAGAGCCTACCAAGTGCTTTTTTTTCTTTTTTCTTTTTTTCTTATAGAGAATAAGATTTTGGTTTCAATAGTTTTATTTGAAAGACATATTTTTTCAATATACAAGGTTGCCTGGATAGTGTGGTGATTACATTAGACAAACACAGGTTAGCATTTTTAGCAGTGACCTTACTTTGTTCATCAATTCTGTACTCAGACATGCCCAATCTAATCCTAGTTAACCCACTGCCTATGCTTTCAATTTTTTTATGTGGTTCCTATTTCAGATTTTTTATTTCTATGAATGCATAATAAACCCACACAATTTCTACATTTATTGAATTAAGAAGTGTTCTATTATTTTAAAAATCTAATACAACTTATAAGTATCACAGGGCAAAGTTAAGATGTATTTTTGTTTGTTTGATTATGAAATAGAATTTCTTTCCTTTAATCAGCTCCCCTTCCATCCTCTCTCCTTCTCCTTCTCTTACACTCTTTTTCTCTCTTTTGGCTAATTGTTTTCACAACAAAAATACTTCTTTAGGTTAGAGACCTCCCACACAATTTGGCATGGAATATTGGATTGACACCAAATAATGACTTGTTGAAGTGACTGGCAGGGTAAAATTCTTTTTTTTTTAAACCAATGTTCCTCTTGATGTATTTTTTTTTTTCAAGTAATAGCTATCTTATTGTGGTATGTCAGGAGAAAGTTAATCATATTAAACATGCCTTAGGCCAATTGTCTTCAGTTATGCAATGGAAACTTATATTGTGTTGTATAAAAACAAATATCACATGAATTAGTTGAACGTTAAGTGTTCTATGATATAAATTTTTCCATGAATGCATAAGAAAGGGAAATATGTCTGGTTGCCTAAGTCTTTGGGAAATAACACGGCTAATGAATTGTCTCTTGAAATGTGCTGAGTTGGCAAGGTTAAGATATTTGTATTTAAATGACATTAAAAACAAGATTTGAAATGCTGGTATTAATAGTGATCATCAGATAAAATGAACTTCCATCCCCTGGCATCACACCATCATTAAGTTCACTATTCTTGTGTAAAACAACCAACAACTATACAGAATATTCAACTCAACAAGAAAAATCAGTACCATAGGCATTAAGACCCAAGTGTTTATTACTATATCTTGAAATATTTTAAATTTTTATGCCCAAAGCAAATTTGTTGAATGATGTACTGAACGCAATTACATACCAGCACTTGAAAAAGTTTGTCATTAACACTGATCATCACAAGAAAACAATGTGAGATCATATTTACTAACTTCTAACAGATACAGTCAACATAAAAATTTCCTTAACATCCAAAATAAAACCTTCCCTGATGTTATGTCAATCATCATGAAAGTACTTTGGTCATATCAATATCCTCATTATATTATAAATAAAAATAGCTAATTGGATGATTATTCTGTGCTTTCAGATGAAATAAATAATAAAGCAAATTAAAATTTTCCAAATTGTGCTGTACAGTCAAAGCCACATTGTCAACATACTAGTCAGTAATATTTTTAGATGACTCATATTTGCCACTATTTAGGTTTGTTTGGAATAATAATTTCTATTACAACTTATGGTATCTTTTTATGCACTGACTATCTGATGTATTTTTGAAAGTTTTTTCTTCATGGATTTTCATAGAGTACACTTTGACTTGTGATAGAATTTATACATATAGGTACATATTCAAGGAGGATAGTCTTATCATATTTGTTTAATTTATGTGAATCTACAATTACATACTTACTCCTCAAAAAGAGAAATTATTATGACATGAGTAGTACATATAATTCTCCTCCTAGTTCCCTTAATGGTTGAGTGAGGAATGAGAGTTGGAAATCTCTTATCCCATAGCAGTCTAGGTTGTGAAAATCATGTCTTAGTATAAACCCACCGAGCTAAGTGTAATTCTCTTTTAAAGATGCAAAAATGTCAAACAACTTTATATGGTTGTCAATCAAAGAAATAATGACATATTATTCATAATGGAGAAAACTTTGTTTTGTGTGATTGTTGAAGGATGGTGGGTGCGTTTTAAATGTGGCATTTTTCTAAAGTATTTCCAAGGGCCTTTTAGACTCTTCATTGTGGAACCCCACTCACTATAAAATGAGACTTTACTGTGTAAGTTCAATCACAGTATCTATGTACTACATATGAGGATGCACGTATATACACAAATACAAGTAAATATATATATGTGTGATGTTACATATGTATATTATATGCATGGGTACACTGATATCATTCACTTATGTTTAATAATTTCTTTGAACAAATTGCATGTGAGAGAAATTTTAAAAATTGTTTTAAGCACATTTGAAAAACTGAAAATTTGAATGATCTTACTCTACTACAGCTCCTCCCGTAACCCCACCATCCATTGAACAAGTATTGACACAGTAGTCTGATGAATATGGACCACTTTTTATGTAACACAAGGCCCCTTGAGTCTTTCCTGTTCCTTGGAGATGTATGAAGACTTGCCCTGAAACCACAATTTCCCAACCTGTATAGGTCTAACACCCTCTTACAATTTCTGCTTCTAGGATGGACTTGTACCATTCTTTCTTTGGCTCTTGTCAGCTTCCCCAACAACCCAAACCACACCAACAGTACCAAATCACACCATAATTTTTCTGGTTGATTTACTGAAGGTTAGTGAGTCACAAGGGAGCAAGATCTTCACATTCCACCCTCATCCACAGACCCTCCACGTATTCCTTGGGTGTCTAGCTTACTAATATTCCCTGCTACACAGGTTGCCTAGAAGGTGTATCCATTCTCATATTCTTAGTGTTTTCACATGGCAAGTAAATCCGTAGAAATCTGGTTAAATAACAATTACGTCTCATTTTCTAGTCTCCTGAACAAGATATTTGGTACCACTAGATAATTTCTTTCTTATTGGCCATTAATTTGTTGCAACTAAGCCTCTTTTGATTCACCCTGGTCCTCTTCTAGTTTTCTTGGGAATCTCCAAAATCCTGTAGATATCTTTGTCTCTTTCACCTTACAACACTTTCAGAATGGTTGGGTCTTAGCAGTTAATAAGAGAGATGAGGCCCAAATATCAGGATTTAATAAAATTTGGATGACCTGATGGGCTCTCCATGCTAAGGCCCTGGTCACATTTTTACCTGGTATTTTTCTTTCTGTTAGTTATTATGCAACAATAATGTTGAGTAAAGAAGATTAATGATGTTATGGTTTTAAGATATACTTATATAACAAGAAAATTATTAGTTAATTGTCCATTTAACTGAAAGGATAAATGATTTGACATTTAAGTTGACTTTCATTGTGTCAAAAATTAACAGTTTGTTGAGTGGTATCCCTCAAGCTTGGAACTGAACTCATGCTCTTCTACATGGCCTTGAGCAACGTAAATTCTCTAAGCATTATTTCTATCTGTAAATATGAATAGTAATTCACACATTTCAGGGATGTTGCAATGATTAAATGGAAAAAAAATGTATATAAAACACCTGAACATCCCACACTGTTCCTGGCACAGAGTAGTAAAATAATTTATACAATTAAGTGAAAGAAATAGTAAATGAACAAATGGATAAACTGAATGAATGAACAAAAGTACCATTATTAAATCAAAGTAGACTGTTTTGTTTTTAGATAATGACCCAACACTATAGTATAACATTATTTATTTATTTTAAATTGGAAACAATCTCAAACTTATGGAAGGTTTGCAAGTATTGTTCAAGAAGTTTTGTTGCTTGGACCATTTGAATGTAAAGTTCTGACTTGATGCCTCCCCATCCCAGACCAGAATACTCCTACATAACCAAAAATCAGGGACCTTTTCATTTTCATTACTTTTACCTAAACCTTAGGCTCCATTCAAGTTTCACCAATTGTTTCAATAAAATCCCTTATGGCACAAAGCATCCAGTTCAGAATCAAACATTATATTTAGTTGTAGTGTGCCTTTAATCTCCTTCAGTAAGGACTAGTTTTTGAGCATTTTCTTGATTTTCATGATTTTGACACAGATTATGAGCCAGTGTTCTGTTACTTTTTTGTTTGTTCTTTTTTATAATGTTCTTCATTTTGTACTTTCCCTCTCCTAGCAGTGTAGTTAACTATGTCTCCAAGGTACCCTTTTTCCTTTAGTGGATAATTTATTCAGAAGCCACGATCTAGATGCTAGAGGTTCTTACTGTCATTGCTTCTCCCAGGCCTGCTCAGTGGACAGATTTGGGGCACATGTATATATAAATGGATCTATATGTCATATATGCACTTTGTGTTTATTTCTATTTCAATTCACAAAGATTGTACACCATAATATCAGATCATACTTTCAATTTCAATTCCACACCATAAGGTTCATTCTAGTTTTTCCCCTTCCATTCTCTGAGATTGATACATTTGGCCCACAAATTGCTAAATATCTACTTACTTATCAATCCTCTTGTAAGTAACCAATATCCTATGACATGGCCACTCTTTCCCACATGTAGATGATCTTTGAACCTGTTTGGACTAGGATCTCTTTACCTAACTTTGGCTCTTCCTGCATTGGTCTGTGTTGACTCATGGATGTTTACTACAGCCCTGCTCAGGCTTAATACCTCATGTCAAGCTGCCTGCCGACATGGATGCCCTGCTTGCCCCATTGAGCTCTAAATCTCCACTTGGCTGCCCCCATACATGTACTCCTTCTTCATCCTGCTCAAATTCTGACACCCCATGCTGAGCTGACTAAATCACTAAAAGGTTGTATCATTCAGGATTTTTCAGAGAACTGTAATCAACAGATCATATGTATATGTGTGTGTGTATATTCAATCCCCTTGTATGTAACCAATATCCTATCTCCATGGCCATATTTTTATATATATAAAGAAATTTACTTTTAAGGAATTGGCTCACACAATCATGGGGACTGGCAAAAAGGCAGGCCAACAGGCTGGTAAATCAGACAAGAGTTGATGTTGATGGTTTGAGTCCAAAATCTTTAGGGGATGCCTAGAAACTCAGAGAAGAGTAGATGGTGTCATCTTGAAGCAGAATTTCTTCTCTTTTTTGGAACCTTCCATTCTTTGCTCTCAAGGCCATCCATGTTAACAAGGACAATCTCCTTTACTTAGAGTCAACTGAGGGGCCGGCTGGATAGCCCAGTGGATAGGGCGCCGGCATACCACATGGGAGGCCCCGGGTTCGATTCCCGGGGACCTCTCCTAGCGGGCAGACCGCCTTGAGAATGGCAAGCCCCATGGGCAGGCCGGAGCCGCCGTGGGCAGGGCAAGAAGCTGCCACGGACATGGCAAGAGCCGCCACGGGCAGGGCAGGTTGCCCACGAATGGAGCGCAGCCAGCCACCCACGAACTGAAAGCCGGCCGTGAACAGACGCAGAGACCGCCCACAAGCGGGGAAAGCCGCGCCTGCGCAGTGACCACTCTCGGCGCGTCGCCGCAGCGGGGGGGGAGGGGAGATATGTAATAAAATAAATAAATCTTTAAAAAAAAAAAAAGAGTCAACTGATTATAGAGACTAATTGCATTTATAAAATATCTTCATAATAACATCTAGGCTAGTGTTTGACCAACTACCTGCACACCAAACCCTAACAAAGTTGACACACTAAAATTAATCATCATAAATGTCAACATAACAATTCTCACTCAGTTTCAACTTATTAAATGGATAAGATTTTGAAGGTTCATTTCATATATATTTGGGCAAAATGAAAGAATGACACACACTGAGTTCATAATAATAAAATACAATTATTGTATCTCTGCCTTTGATAGGCTTGTGGCCCATAGCAATTGATGAGGTTCTGTATGATGTTGAAAAGCAATGTATTCTAAAGCATGGGTTGACAAACTATATCCTGAAGACTGTTTCTGTTCAATCCCCAAGGTAAGAATTATTTCAGGTTTTAAAGCATTATAAATTTTTAAAAATAATAATAAAAACAAGAAGAATATGAGACAGAGTACGTAGGTGGCCAGAAAAGTATAAAGTATTTACTCTCTGGCTCTTTAGAAAAATTTTTAGAAAAATTGTCAACCTATGTTCTAACGCATGATTGAGGAAAAATAAGAGAAAAATAGAACAGATAACAGTAATGTATATAAGAGAATACATTTAGGAATGTGATCCTCACAGTTGGATAAGATTTTGGCTCATTTTAATTGTGATATTTTGGTCATTTTTCATTTGCAGGTGTCTTTTATGTTAGAGGACTAATACCTCAAAAATTATTTGTGTTGTTACAGAGATTTATCTTGGATCTTAAACAAAGAATATATCCCAATTTTCCAGAGAGAAGAGAAATTCAAGAATATTTCTGTGATGGTTTGAAGCTATATGTACCATAGAAAAGTATGTTCTTAAAGTTAATCCATTCCTGTGGGTGTGGACTTGTTGTAAGTAGGATCTTCTGGTAAGCAGGAGCTTAACTTAAGATGTTACCCACCTCATTCCGAGTGGGTTTAATCCTCTTACTAGGTCCTTCTTAAGAAAATGACATCAAAGAGACAGCAAACCATGGAAGCAAGAAACTGAAAGCAATGAAACCCAGAAAAGAAGAGAGAGACCAGCAGACACCACCATATGCCTTGCTATGTGACAGAGTAGTTCAGGATCACTAGCAGTCAGTCTTTAGGAAGAAAGGATCATTTTGATTATGCCTTGATTTGGATATCTTCACTGCCTCAGAATAATAGTCTTGTAAGCTAATAAGTTCCCATTGCTAAAAGCCAATCCATTTTATGGTATCTGCTTTGAGCAACTTAGCAAACTAGAACACTTACTAACACAAAGCACTGAGGAGCTTTGTTGCAATAGACTTACAACCCCATTGAAATACTAGTGCTTAATACCCTCATGCTTTTCTTCCTCCGCTTTTTTTTTAATAAAGCAGATTTATTAATGTATAATTCACATGCAATAAACTGAACATATTTAAAATATACAGTCTGATAACTTTTGACATATGCAGGTACCATGACACCATCATCCCAGTTAGAACAATAAACATATTCTTTAGTCCAACCCTGATAAGTGAAAAAATGCCTATTGTAAACAATAGAGTAACTACTAAAAAATGAAAGGAATATATATATGACTAAAAGGACAAAAT